>JAODAL010054288.1:0-24735 GCA_025379985.1 Phyllomedusa bahiana
GGGGAGGCCCCAGCAGATTCCCGAATCTAAAGGGTTTTTTAAAAAAACTTGCCCCGGGGAAAAGATAGACCAGTTATCTTACGGGGGGACCAAAATGCCTCAGTAGGTGCCCAAAACTGGTTAACCCTCCCACCTGCCCATTGGGTCTGGGGGTGGTATGCGGGAAAAGAAGTCAAATGGACCTGCAATTGACCACCAAAAGCCCGCCAAAAAAATTTTGCAATAAATTTTGGGCTCCCCCCCACTGAGACAATATGTAAAGGGGAAAACCCCCGGGAGAGGGGAAAAAAGTGATGAAAAATGTTGGGCAGTTGGGGGCAGAGGGGGAACCAGGCAGTGGGATAAAGGGGATTTTTTGGGAAAAACGGTCCCCCCGGTAAACCCAGGGTGACCGTGTTTTTCCCGAGAGGCCGGGAATCAGTAAAGAATCCATGGGTACAAAATTCCAGGGTTTTTCCGGGGACCGGGGGCGCTGAAAAGGCCCGCGGGGTTGAGGGAGGAACCTTATTAGGGGACAGGAGGTGCAGGCTAGAACAAAGTCCCCCCCATGTTTCCCCCCAGAAGATAGGGCCCCCATTTAAAAAATTTTGGGGGAACCAATTGAAGCACCTATGGACCCTGGGTGCCCCCGCCGTATGAGAAAAAGTTCCCCCCCCTTCAGGATTTCTAGGGCGCAAGGCAGGGGCCCCATAATCTTCCCGGGGGGTAGGGCTGGAGGTCCAGGGGGGGGAGCCGAAAGTCGCTCCGGGGGGGCCCAAAAAGTGCTGGGGGGGGGGGGGGCTCAAGACCCACCGTATCCCGGGAACGGAAAAAGAGCATCAGCTCTGAGGTTTTTTCGGCCGGGCCCGAAAAAAAGTAAGGAATCAAAAAAAGGGGAAAAATAATGACCCCCTGGCTTGCCGGGGGTTCAGGGGTTGAGCCGACTGAAGGTACAGAAGGGTTCTTATGGTTGGGGGAAAATGCAAGGGGTGGTGAGGGCCCCCTCCCAGCAGATGAGCCCCTTCTTTAGAGCCAGCTTTATGGCCAGAATTCACATCACCTATGGGTATAGTTTTTTCTCGCAGGAGAGAATGTCCCCTTGGGGGGAAAAAAAACCCCAGGTACGTAAATTTACCCGCGGAGGATCCTCAGGAGGGCAGCACCACCCCGCCGAAAAGCATCCATTCCCAAAAAAAACCAGTTTAAAGGGGGCTGGGGCGAGGAAAAGGACCGGGGGCCCAAGCAAAGCGCTTTGAGCCCGGTTTTAAGGCTTCCTTTGGGCCTCGGGGGCCGGGTTTGGGGTTGGGCATTCTTCCTAGTCAGGGCCACCAAGGAGCCCCCAAGTTTTAGAGAATGGGGGAAAAAATTGCCTAAATAATTAGCAAATCCCAAAAAAACTTGAATGGCCCCGAAGGCCCCCCCCGGGTTGTGGCCAGCAGCACCCCCCCGGAAGTTTAGGGAAAACCATCCCCCCAAAAACCCCTTTTCTGAGACGATTTAACCCTAAGAAGGGTAAGCTTTGGCAAGTTTTTAAAAAAGGCACCTTTTTTTTTGGCAAAAAGCTGATGAGGCGGGGAAGTCGCCCGAGACCCGGACATGGGGGGCGATAGTCCCCGAGATCAGGGGGAGAAATGAGAATTTTTCGTCCAAGTAGAACATTACACGACATAGAGTAGGGCCCCCCCCCCCAAAAATCCATTAACAAAGTTCTGAAATACGCCGGGGCGTTGCAGAGACCGAAAGCAAACCAAAAACTCGAAATGGCCCTCCCCGTGTATTAAAATGCCTTTTTCCATTCATGCCTTCCCAATGCGGATTTAAATTTTTACCCGCGTAGATCCCGTTTAGAAAATATTTTTCGCCCCCCGCCAGGCGGTCAAAGGTTTTTGGAGTCAAGGAAACGGGGAAAGTTTTTTTTATTTTTTTTGGGGAAATTTATTTAAGCCCCCCAAGCATGCAGGGCCGGGGGGACCCTCTTTTTTTCCACAAGAAAAAGCCGGCCTCCAGCCGGAGACGAGGACTTACGGATGATTCCCCTTTCGAGGTTTTTCCCCGATGTATTCAGACACGTTTTGTCTCCGGGAGGAGAGGGGAAAAACCGCCTCTTGGGGGGAGTACAGCCCGTTTTTCAGGGCAATGGGACAATCAAAAGGGCCGGGTGGGGGGAAGCGTACGCCTGACTCTCCCAAAAAAACAGGCAAAGTCCGAAGGGAAGGTAGACCTGGAGGAGGGTTGCAACTTCCCGGGGAAAGGGGGACTTGAGGGGCGAGTTTGGGGGTTAACAGGGGAACGGAGGACCCGCGGAAAACCCAACGCATGAAATTCAAACCTGTGCCCAAAACCAAAGTCGGGGGGAGGTCCGTAGCAAAAGGAAGGGCCCAAAAGGATCTCCCAGGGGGATCGAGGCAGGACTAGAGTTGCAAGTCTCCTTGTGAAGGGCCCCAATTTGCAAGAAAAAGGGGGGGCAGTACGGAAGCGGGATCGCGTCCTTAAGGCCATTCGCCACTGATACGAGGAGACGAACATAGGTTTCTGCAAGGAGTCACAGGTAGACGAAACTGGTCACATAGTTCGTGGTTATGAAGTTTCCTGCTGATCCTGAATCATAAAGGCGGTGGCCTTAAAGGTGTTCTCCGGAGACAGCACCCCAATATATAGGGGCATGGTCAGCCGGGGAGAGGCGTTCTGACACCTAGGGTTGGCATCTCCTCGAGCCCTAGGTGCGGAAGTTTCCCGGTGCGACGGGACAGTCACAATGAAATGGCAGAACAGCCACAATAGAAGCAGAGCTGCTTCAGACGACGCTGGAGAACGTTCCTCCTGCGGAAGGTGGGCTCTCTCGACCTGCATAGGAGAGGAAGGGGTGACCTGCTGGAACGTGGGAGCAGGCGGGGGAAACATCGTGACGGAGGTTCCCCGTCTGTAGGCGGAGCTCTTGGTTACTTTACGGTGAAGCGGAATATCCACTGGGTGGCCAAATGGTTTAGGTCATCCAGGCAGATGGTTGATCCGATCGGCGAGCTCGTCCTTGATCGCCCGAGAGGCCTTGCCAAAATGGTCGCCACAACGCTTCGTTGTTCCAATCCAGCTCCGAAGCGAGAGTGCGAAACTGCACCGAATACTGACCGACTGTGGTGTCTCCCTGACGTAGCCGGAGCAGCGCTGCGGCAGCCGAAGAAGAAGGTGCGGAACCCCCGGAGGAAAGTTTGGAGGTCCGCCATCAGAGGATCCCCTCGATCCCTTATTGCGTAAGCCAAGCAAGCTTCTCAGACAAGAGGCTGGATTATGAAGGCCCACCTTGGCTCTCCTCTGTAGGGAATTGGGCCCCATCAATTTTTGAGAAGGGTGGAGCAGTGGCTGAAAAACCTCCGGCACTTTTTTTGGGGTCCCATGTAGCGTGAGGGGATTGGGGGGAAAAGAGAGAAGGCCGGAGCCGGAGCAGGTAGGGGCAAAATTTTGGGTGCCGGGGAAAAGGGTTTCAGGGGGCGGGGGGGGGCGGCAGCCGGTGGGGGCGACGAGTCGCCAGGTTCTGCTCATGGCCTAGCTGGTTTGATTGTTGACCTGCTGGGCGACAGCTGGGAAATGAGTCCCGGGGATTTAGGCAGAGGTACCCTTTGGGGGGAAAAAAAGGCCAGTCTGTACTGTAACGGAGGAAATGGGGTTTCCCCTGGGCCAACGCAAGCAAATAGCTAAGCCACACCAAAGGGGAAAGGAAAACTAAAATAGCCCCCCCCTTTTTTACCAGAAGGCCCCCCCGCAAAGCGGGATTAACTTGCCGCGGCGGGAGGGTACCAGGTTTGTTACCCCTGACGTGACTTTCCTTGCGAGGCAGCCGGGGGACAGGTGGGGTACAGAAACCTAAACCAGAGGCGTAGTAGAGGGCAGGGAGAAGGGGCCCGGGCAGGCGGGCAGAGGTTTTGTAGTCAGAGAAAGAGCCCGACGGGCAGGGGGGAAAATCGGCAAACAGGCCAAGGTCAGGAAACGAAAAAAAGCGGACTGGTTAAAAGGGGAAACAAACAAAATCCCAAAAACCCCAAAAAGCACCCAAAAACACAGCAACAGACGGCATTTTTGTGTTTTTGGGGGGGGATACCCTTTAAAAAGAACCCCGCGGGCCCGAAATGGGACCAAAAAAAAAAAAACTGGGGGGGACGCTTGGGCCCTTTTTAAAAACAAAAGAAGTCGTCGAGGGGGGCACCTAGACAGCCCGGGCCCCCGGGACGGCGGCCGGGGCGGGTTCACAAAAAGCGCGGCAAAGGGAAGGGGCCCCGGGGGCCGGGGGCCCGGGGACAGAGGGAAGGGCGCGGGGAGGGCCCCAGCTTTCCGGGGCCCCCAAACCCGCGGCAGGGTGATGGAAACGGGGGGCAGGGAGCCCGCGACCCCCAAAGACATTCCTATTTTAAAAAAATGTTGTTTCTAACAGACATTTTTTTCTTACCAAATTTTTTTAAAAATGGCTCATGGGTCATGTTTTTTAATTTTTGGGGCATTTTGGGTGTGAAAAACAGCAAAACAAAAGGTCCCATTTTTAAAAAAATGTGGGTTTTTAACAGACATTTGTTCTTCAAAAAATTTCAAAAAGTGGGTCAAGGGGATGGTGCCCGTCAGGGTGGGAAATGGACACTGTTTAAAGGACACTTTTTTGCAAAATGACTTGTTTTTGCAAAAATTTTTAACATAAGGGTAGCAAACCCGGGATTGTTGGGCAACCCCTTTAAAAAACCAAAATTTAAAAAAAGAAACAAAGACATGGTGGGGGTTCCATCCTATTTTTAAAAAAAGGTTTTCCCAGAAATTAAAAAAACTAAAAAAATTGCATGAAAAAATAACCCGGTAAAAAAAAATTTCCCCTTGGGAAAAGTGCAAGGGAGGAAAAGGAAAACTTTAAACCCGGGTTTTAAGGGTTTTTCAGAGGACAGGGAGTATGGGCACGGACAGAGAACAAAAAACAGAGACCCAATTTTTCCCCAGCACGTTGAGTAAAAAAGAGAAAAAAATGTCAAGAAAAGGGGGAAACCCGGATTGGGAAAAAGGAGCGATTTTTTTAAAAACCAATTTTCCAAGGGAAAGCTCAAAAGGTCTGCACCATACGGAAGGGGGAAAACGTACCCCGGCTTGACTGGTACTGAGGAGGCTTTGGGGGTTACTCCCCACTTTTCCCCACTATGGGTTTTAGCACACTGGTTTTCGTTTCTTGGGGTCATTTAAAGGGGATTTTTTTCCCGGTGTTAAAAGATTAGGGCGCCGGGCCCCGGGGTCCCCACCGCACCCCCTGAACTCCCCCCTGGGAGCGAACCTGCGTGGGGTTTAAAAGATGAAGACGCTAGCCTGGGGGTCTCCCGCACCCACTGTAAAGTCTGGCCCTGGCAGCTGGGGCCTCCCTTTTAAAAGGGTGACAGAAAGCTTGCCGGGTCCCACCGCACCCACGTAAGGGCTTGGGCCCTTGGGAGCTGGGGCCTCCCCTCTAAACAAAAATGGGGTGCCCGGGGCAAATGGCCTCACCATTAGGGGGAATCAGGGAAATTTTAAATTTTCCCCTAAAAAAAATCTGATTTTGAAAAAGGGGATTTCGTGGGGGGTTGGGGGGTTTTGGGGTTTAAAAAGGGGGCCCCCGGCTGGACCCCCAAAATTTCACAATTTTTAGGCCCTTAAAAATTTTTTGGGGCTTTGGGGTCATATGGGGTCCCCAACATTTGTCTTTTTGGGGGTCTTTCCCCTAAAACAAAAATGAAAAAGGATTTGGAGGAAAAAAAAAAAACCTTGAAATTTATTGGCTGAAACACCCCTTTAAAGCCAGGAGGGAAAAAGTCTTCTCCCTAAAAAGTTTTTGGGGGGTGATTTTGGACATTTTTTAAAAACTTTTGGGGTAAAGCACGAATTAAAAACATCTACACCTTTTAAAAATTTCCCCTTTAAAAAATGCAGGGGGGGGGGTGTTAAGGGGGGGTTTTTAGTTATCACACTTGAAAAAAAAAACAAAATGAAAAAAATGAAAAAACTTTTAAATTAAAAATTCCCTAAAAAATTTTGTAAACAAAAAGTCAGTTACCAAAAAAAAATTTTCAAAGACAGGGCAATGTACAAAAAACATAGTGCCACTTTTTGATTTTGTGGGGCAAACAGGTTTTTGGGGGGCATGCTGTGGCCCCGGGGGAGGGGTTGTCCCATGTCCAGTGGGAAAATAAAATGGTGGGTTTAAAGAAATCCCTTTTTTGCGTCACTTTTTAAATCTTGGGGGTCATGCAGGTTTGGGGGGTCCCTGCGTAACACCCCGGACCCGGGATAGCAAAGTCCAGTTCAACTAAAATGGGGGGTTTAAAGAATCCTTTTTCCCGCACTTTTTAATCTGTGGGTCAGACAGGTTTTTAATGGGTTTTTAATTCCCGGGAAAAGGGCAGATAAAGTTAAAATTTTTAGTTTTAACCCAAAATGGTGGTGGGTGAAAACAATTTTTTCCGGGGACTTTTTTAAACCCGGGGTCATGCAGGTTTTGGGGGTCATGCTGCTTCCAGGGCAAGGAAAAATTTAATGGCCCTTCAATTTAAAAAGATGGTTTTAAAACATACTGCCTTTTGGCACTTTTTAATTTTTGGGTCATGCAGGTTTAAGGGTCATCCCTTGGTACAAGACAGGGATAGTGAATGGTCGTGATTTTTTTTCTGTGGCTTTTATAACCTAAGCGTGTTGCCTAAGATGTAGCACATATCCATTTGACTGTTGTGGATGTTAATTCCAGCTTCTCCACCCCTGTTTGGGTGTAAGAATGAAGGTGTTGTTCCTCTCCCAAAGACTTTAATGGTCATGGGCGATAATCTATTATCGACTATCGGATATCTTATTAATAATTGCCGATATCGACTATCAACCCGATGACGATAGTCAACGTAATCGCTCATCACTAGTCACTACTTGAGATGGAATTGCTCCCAAAGACCATCAGCAGCACATGTGAAAAGGTATACAATGCCAAATCTCAGACTAACATGAGGTCACATAGTCTCAATCCACATAATTTTTGGCAAAGGACACCGCTCTTTAATGGACTACTCATTTAGTAGCGTAGCTACAGGGGTCACAGCGATTGTACTTGAGAATGGGTCCTTGAGCCAGAGCAACCATGGGCCCCACTCACCACACAGCAGCATTGCTGTCTCCCATAGACCTAATGGTGCAGTGACCTTAGCCGGCGCCTATATGGTACAGGCGCTCATGTTGTTTAGGCAAAGATGCTGTGACCGCATGCTGTGCATCAGGAGACAGCTGTTATGTATAGATGGGCCCCCAATGCATCAGCTAGATTCACAGCTAGCATTATTGTATTGCTATGTGTTATAAAAGTGACTGTATAGTGGGGAAAAAATGGAAAAAAAAATTAAGTATTTGAAAAATAAATACATGAAATGCAAACACAAAAAAGTATCCCAATAAAACTTTATTTCTGAAAAAAAAGTACATTATTGCTGCATCTGTAACACTTCAATCTATAAAATTACCAAATTATTTAATCCATACATTAAACATTCAGTAAACATTGCAAAAATAAATAAACTCTACGACAGAATTGCATTTTTTTGTTTATCCCATCCCATAATGATACCAAAGAAAATGTCAATTTATCCCCGCAGATAAAAACCCTCACACACCCATCACAAAAAAATAGTTATGGCTGGAAAAATATTTGCAAAAACAAAATTTTTTAAAAATAATTTTTAAGTGGCAAATATGATTTATTTACAAGAGGTGTGGCCTGTAAAAGAGGACTTTTTATATAAAATGGGCATGAAATTCCCTGTTTTTGCTTGATATATTTGATTACTTAAAGGGGAAGTTCAGCAGTAGAAAGTTCATATGAGATGGGGCCAGGCTGCAGAATAAATAAATAAAAAAAATATACTTGCGTCCACTCCTGCTGCAGAGCTCTATGGTACCCATTTTTTTTCACTTCCAGGTTCTCGTTCCAACACACAGACTTGTACTCCATAGTAAGTGAATGGAGCATGAGCCCCTCCTGTGAATTGGAAGGAATACCCGGAGGTGAAGAGTAGTGAATCCTGGAGAGCTCCAGAGTGGTAGCAGCAGGACATAAATAGGTATGTATAACTTTTTTTTCTTTTTCTGCAGCCTTGCCCCATTTCAAATAGATTTTCTGCCACTGGACAACCCCTTGAAGTGGGAATAATATTCTGCAACATGCTACACCACAGGCATCTGTCACACTAAGTGGGGAACTTTTTGTGAAAAACTAGTATGTCCGAGGGTTTAGGGCTGAAGTTTTGTACCAGTGTACATGAGCCTTTAGCAATGCTCCTGTACTTGAAGGGATAGACCCATAAGTTAGGAGTCTGGACTGTAGAGGTCACTCTCCAGAGCCGTGAAACACCGCAAAAGGGGGAGGGTCTTTGGAAAAGAATAATATTGGGAAGCAGGAAAAGGGAAGCCAGCCAGTGTGTTCCTGTGAAAAAGAACAGAGGCAGTGGTGTGACCGAAGGGAGACCCCCGGTTTGCAAATGTAGCCGCGTTGATCATCTTGTTTTGTCATGGTGCAGCCTAACTGGAGAACTTACGCCGGGAAATGAGGGGGCCCCAACAGTGGATACAGATGGGGGGGGGGGAGGAGGAGCTCCCCCCTCACAGGCTAGCTAGCGAAGTTTTGTGTCAGAAGCTCAGAGACTGCAGTAGCCACTTTCCGATAAAGGCTGGTTGAAAGCACCAAAAGTAACCGTTAAATAAAGAAACCATTGTTAATTCCCCAGTTGCGACCTACCTTCTCTTCTTGTCGGTATTACAAACTCACTTTATTTTATAATGTATTTTAAAAGGCCACAAAATAGTAAGGTGAGGGGCCTGGTGGTGACCACCATGCTAGGAGGATACAGTATCATATATCAAATAGCAGGAAACCAACTGTTAAAAACATACATTTATTGGTTATGTTTCTTTAAAACACATATAAATTTCGTGGCACAACAAGTGCTACTTGCTGTATCCTTTAGAAGCCCACAACCAGCAGAGCGTCCGCGTACGAAGACGTAAGCCCAAAATCTCAACATACGGGTCAATGGGGGAGGGGAACGACGGGTGGGGGCCCGAGGCGAGCGTGCGACGTTTGGGGGAGACTCCCCCCGCTTTCTTAAGCACCGGAGTCCCCCAAAAAGCGCACGCCCCCCTGGGCCCACCTGTCTGTTCAGCCCTCCACCACTTGACAGATCGTTGAATCTTTGGAGCTTCCCTTTTTTTCGTACTGCGGGACCTCTGCGGGTTTGGACTTTAATGGATACATGCAAATGCACTTGTTGTGCCCAAAACGAAATTTTATATGTGTTTTAAAAAATTACCAATAAATGTATGTTTTTAACATTGGTTTTTGCCTATTCGATATATTTTTGACATGAGGGGGATAAGGAATATCCCTAACGGTTTCCTAATCACCCAAACAATAAAAACACCACCGAATTTACTGTGGAGGAGGATACAGTATAGCATGGAAGAAAAGCAAGTGGGATTAAACTACTCAACTTAGGTTCCCTCACAGGCAGAACTAGGTGTATCACAGCAGTATTTACAGTTCAAAAAAGGTTTAATGATTTTGGGGGGGCACAATTCTTAACTGTGATGACCTCATGTGTCCCCTTCTTTGCTCAGTGCTTGCTTTCTCATTAGTAACCGAGGGGAAACTCGCCCTTCGCTCTGGCCACTGCCTCTGCAAACGGTCTCCCTTTGGCTATAACAGAGTCAGTAATGTCTCAGAGTTCAACTTCTGTCTGCGAACACTTAGCACCTTAATTGTGTTCATGACCCTTCACTAGGTTCTTCACAGGTTCCATCTTGTCAACAACTTGTCAGCAACTCATCAGCAACAGAAACTACTTAAACTACTTGGAGTGAAACTTGCCTGATTATGTAGGTTCTGTCACTCCTCCCCGAAAATGGGGATGCAAAACAGCGCCTATAGTCTATCTTCTAGAGGATGCACCTACACTCTTCTAGCTTCCTAAGCTAGCCCTGCCTGCCTCCAACTCAGCAGCATGGTATATGAAGGTTGGAATTTCCCACCGTCTTATTGCCAAACACAAATCACCAATCTTTTTAAACCCATAGGGTGAACATACTGTAATAAGCTATACATACACATATCAGTTTGGCAAAAGGCACAAAAACCTACATTTAACTGTCATATTGGTCCTAGGCTCCCGAGTACCTAACACACAGGGCGACATTGACCACAGGTGAGAGTTGGATTTAACCCTCTCCTACATGCAGGACGTAAAGAAGAATAACAGAATCCATGTTTTTCATTTTTTTATTATTATTATTATTATTATTATTATTTTTTTAATTTTTTTTCATTATTTATTTTAAAACGCCTTGATTCCATGGCCCTGACATTTAGGGGGGTTACATGATAATGCAAGGAGTCAATAAACATAAAGGGGCTTTTCAACTGGCCCCAAACAAGGGAGGAGGGTCCGCCGCGTGGCCCCTTACAACTCAAGGGGGGGGAAAAAGACAGGGGGTGAGGGGGAGAATGTTTGTGGGGTAGTCGAGGGGAGCAGGGTTATTTTAGGCTTAGGGAATCCCGAAAAAAATTGGTTTTCAGGTTGCTTTTGAAGTGGTGAGAGTGGAAGAAAGTCTGATATGTTGGGGCAGTGCGTTCCAGAGTGTGGTGAAAGAACGAGAGAATTCTTGGAGACGGTTATGTGAGGAGCTGATAAAAAGAACAGAGAAGAAAGGGCCTGTGAGGAGCGGAGATTGTGTAAGGGGAGTTATCTGCAGGTTAAGGCAGAGATGTATGGAGGGGAGAGGTTATGGAGAGCCTTGTAGGTCAGGGTTAGCAACTTGAACTGAATTTGCTGGGCAATTGGTAGCCAGTGAAGGGATTTGCAGAGAGGAGAGACAGAGGAGTAGCGAGGAGAGAGGTGGATAAGATGGGCAGCAGAGTTGAGATTGATTTGAAGGGGAGCAAGAGTGTTAGATGGGAGGCCACAGAGAAGGATGTTGCAGTAGTCAAGGCGGGAGATGACAAGGGCGTGGATGAGCATTTTTGTGGTGTCGAAGTTGAGGAATGAGCGGATGCGAAAGATATTTTTCAGGTGGAAGCGGCAGGCAGAGGTGAGGGTTTGGATGTGTGGTTTGAAGGACAGAGCGGAGTCGAGGATTACCCCAAGGCAGCGGACTTGCGGAGCAGGTGAGAGTGTACAGCCATTGACAGTGATAGAGAGATCAGGTGGAGGGATGGACGGGGACGGTGGAAAGATGATGAATTTTGTTTTTTCCACATTTAGTTTTAGGAGATGGGAGGAGAAAAAGGAGGAAATGGACGATAGACAGTCTGGGATCCGGGAGAGAAGAGATGTGACATCTGGGCCGGAGATGTAGAGTTCTGTGTCGTCAGCGTATAGATGGTAGTGAAAGCCATGTGATGCTATGAGCTGACCCAGACTAAGAGTGTAGATAGAAAAGAGTAAAGGACCCAAGACTGACCCCTGGGGGACACCAACAGAGAGAGGCCAGGGGGGAGGAGGTGGAGCGAGAATGAGAGATGCTGAATGTCCGATCAGAGCGATACGAGGAGATCCAGGAAAGAGCCAAGTCTGTGATGCAGAGAGGAGAGGATGTGTAGCAGGAGGGAATGGTCGACAGTGTCAAAGGCAGAGGACAGGTCTAGAAGGAGAAGGACAGAGTAATGGAATGGTTTGAATTTCTTCAGGTTGGTATAACAGACCACTGGGACTACTTGTCATGGGTTAACTTTGCCTTGCGTATCATTTGCACTTTTACTATACCCATTAAGAGAATCTTCTTCTAACAGGGACCTCTTGTCCTTTTCTCAGTATCTCTCACCACTCCACTGGTTAACAGAACTATTTCTCACTAAGTATTTAAGTAACATTACAGCATAAACATATACACAAGGCTTACACAATCAACAAGTGCAATAAAATATACAATAATTTAAATTAATTAATGAATTAATTTAAAAGAAACTTATCATAAGCCTCTTATGTAAGGGAGAATAAGGTTTACCCCTTACAATTTTTCTACTCATTCCAAAAACAAGTTCATGGGTTAATTGGTGTCCTATGAAACATACTCCAGTGTGTGTCTCTGATAGGGAAATTAGACTGTGAACCCCACAGGGAACTGTGACTGATGCAAGTAACTATATTCTCTTTATAGAGCTTTGGAATATGTCAGTGATACATAAATATTAAATAAATGTATCTCATATCTATCTGCCTCCTAGTTACCCAGCTTGCATTTGACAGGTCATGTTGTGGAAAATGTTCTCTTCTGCTCTTATAGCTATCAGACAGCCACATTCGGGAAAATAATTCTGTTTCCTCTATGGTACAATGCCTTTCAGATGCGACCGGAATATACAGTTCGTCCATGGAATCTTCTCTTGGTGTTTGTTTCTTTTATCATGATTATCAGACTGAGATTTTGTTAAATCTCCTTATCTCTCTCTACTTTATCCAATTTTCATCTGATTGAGATATAGAATTAGAACTTTTATGGTAAGAATTTCATAAAATGTTCAAACATTATAAATCCCATAAAAAATTTCCACATGCCATGATTTACAAGCCCAACATGTTCTCCGTTTTATCTTTTTCTCTGAGGGCCTCTGCCATGTCTTTCTGAAACATTTCCTTATAAAATCAAACATTCCCCAATATATGATTCATCTTCAGTGATCAGGTTGTTAAAAATTCCAATTAATATTTGTGCAGTTTCCAGAAACACTTTGCAACAGCCAGAATGGACTGGCTTCCATCTTCCTAGAGTCATGATTGTCAAATATGGCTATTGTTGCAGTAATATACCATTTGCTCCCATTTCGTTATACAGCTTATTAGATTTTCCATTCAGACTCGAAGACAAGTGAAAACCACTTTGTAGCTGATGTTACTCATACTTGGAAAGATCAAAAGGCCTTCTAATCTTAAAGGGCCCGGAAAGATTTGAGTTATCATACTCTGTTTGTAAAGCCAAGGCTAAGGGTAGATAGCAAGAACAGTTGAGGGTTTCAAGAAAGGCTTTTATACAAGCTGTATAAAATTTTAGCTCCAGTCTGATGGCAATTTTGGAAGCAGAAATGTAATATTTATTTAGGGCAGATTGGTTCTTGTCTCATGGGTTCCAAATCTTCATCAGTAGAAGGAACTAAGCATAAAAATTCCCTATTCCCCTCCCTTCATCCACATCTTTCCTCACCCTTGGTTGAACTTGATGGACATATGTCTTTTTTCAACCTTACTAACTATGTAAATATGTAACAGTGGGCTAACTAATATTAGCGTTCAGTCTTGGTCTAGATGATTGTCCTCCAGAGTTTCTAGAAACTGATTTAGTAAAGACCTAAGATTGAGCTAATGATTGCAATACACATTAAAGGGGATCAATAGGATATGTCATAAAAGTGTTATAGGTGCAGGTCCAATCTTTGGGACCTGCACCTATCTCTAGAATGGGTCCCTAAGGCCTCGGTACTGAACGAAGAGTCTGTGCACTTGCACACAACTACCAATTTTGTTGTACAGCCGAACACACAGCTCAGCTGTACTCGGAACTCCCACAGAACAGAATGGAGAATTGTGCACAAGCGTGACCAACTTTCTATTTTGTACTAAGACTTTTGGTGGGGGTCAATATGCCATCAAAGTGAAAGATGAGAACGCCCATTTAAATAACTATCAACTGAATCCTTGTCCATCTGATGGTAATGTATTTCTCTCGAAGTCACAATAAATTGCAATAAAGCTACATTCACAATTTTTTTTGTGTATAAGTTCGGTGAATGCACCATAAAAGATCCCAGCACACAGGTCAAACTTATCCATAATCCCCCATTACCTGATGAAGACCAATATCTTTTTGGCCTTCATCTGACAGTTTTTTTTTTTACGACATAAAGAACTGTAGTTGACCTCCTTTTTCTATGCAGGTATATCACACAAAAAAGTGTAGTGTATTATATTTTTTACATGTGAGCCTACAGGCAATGCTTGTCACTGTGTGGCCATACAATAGCATATTTCTGTGGAACTGGAGCCGGCTGTCACATTTCAACGAGTACATTAGGTACTGGCACGTTGAACGCCAGGTATTGTGGATCCTCTGGGCCACTGTAAGTGTAGATGGTAGACTACTAGCGGTGGCAGGCGACATGCAGGACAAGGACACCGGGTGTTGGCAGAGTTGATGGGTCACAACAGGTGTAGCTGTAGGCGGGTAACTGAGTCCTTGTCACAATGACAGGCAGGTACAACCGTGCAAAACCATATTCAGGTAACCGCATCCCAGGCCGGTAATGGACTGGTACAATGTTAGGATAATAGCAGGAAATAGACTGGTGCAATGGCAGAAACAGCAGAAGTAGAATCAGGTAATACAGGGGGTTAACTGCAGGTAACAAAGAGGTTAAAGGGTTTGTCTCGCTACAATGATTGGGTTTTAATTAAAAGATCTTTAAAAAACAAGCAGCTTTGCAATATATGTTCATTACAAATGTCCTACTGATTTTGAGCTAGCCCTGTTCATAGGAGGTGCCTCAGCTTCTCAAATTTCTATAGCAGCCGACTGTTGATCCTTATCTTACTGGCTGGTCAGGTCTGAATGACTCATCACCTTTGAAGACAGGTTCGGAGCAGAAAAGCCCCTCCCGCACAGAATGCTTCTGTAGTGCAGGGAGGGGAGGAGGACTCTGGCTTCTATTCCATGCTGCCTGGATTAACCTGTGTGTGCCTGCTTCCTCCTGCTCTCTACACAGATTGAGCAGAGATGAGGCTGATCAATAGATGTGACAGCAGTGACCCTGTTGTTACTATAATCATGATGTCTGTGGAGCTGTAACTAAAAATAATACTATACAGATTGTGAACAGTTCATGCTGTGCTGTACTAGGGACACATCCTGAGTAACACTTTGCAGCTTTCCTGCCTCTGTTCTGAGAGGGTTTGTTTGTTGTTGCTGGAGATGTGGAGATATGTAAGCTAAGCAGAGGGTATAGGAACACTATTAGCAATCATAACCTCTCTAGGCAGCACACACAGGGTTAACTCTAGCAGCAATCCGGATAGCTGCCTGTGTGCTGAGAGGAGGGGGGAAGAGTGGAGGGGGGAAGAGGCAGAGAAGCTAGCACGCCCCTCAATTCAACTCCCATTCACAGACAGAGGCTGAAAGCTATTAATGAGACAACTCCTTTAACACAGAAACAGGCACAACAGAAACCAGCAGCAGTGTTCAGGAGCTCAGGTGAACATTAATGAATTGACAGGTATCAGGCTAGCAGGAAACAGCAGGAGTAGATGAGCACAGGAACAGGCAGACATAACAACAGTTACCAGCAGGAAGCAGTGGTCAGGAGCTCACACGGACATTAACCCCTCAACGACCTTGGACGTATGCATACGTCCAGGTGGTTTGGGGGTTAACGCACCTGCATACGTCCTGGCGATCGCGCGGGCTTGCGTGCAAGCCGTGCACGATCGCGACATGGGACCGGCGGTATATTACCGCGTGACGCATGCCTTATCACCCGCGGCCGGACTGAGCTCCGGCCGCAGGTGATAAACGCTTCATAACCGCAACCTGTCATGGTTGCGGTAATGAAGCCGCAGGCAGGAGGAGTGAGCTCCTCCAGCTGGGTCCCGGCAGCTGCCGCACCACAGTGCGGCAGCGATCAAAATCAATGCCCTCGGAAGTTGAAAGTCACTTTTCCGAGGCCCATCTGTGATGTCACGATGCCCACAATGCATTGTGGGCATGGTGACAGGCAGTTGTCATGGCGACCAGTACACAGTAGTAAATACTGTGTACTGGCCTGCCTTCTAACAGCAATCTGATGATTGCTGTTAGAAATCCCCTATGGGAAAGTAAAAAAGTGTAAAAAAGTTTAAAAAAAAGTAAAAAAAAAGTGAAAACAAGTAAAACACAAACACAACAAATCAAATAAAAACCCGTCCATCGCCCTTTTCCCCTTTACAAACGCCAGTCGCCCCCAAAAAGATCAAAAATAAATAACGTACCCCGATATGGTATCGGCGCTTGCGTAACGACCTGCCCTATAAATCTGTCATGTTAATTAACCTGTACGGTGAACGCCGTAAAAAAAAAAACAATCACAGAATTAAGATTTTTGTTCATCCAGCAGCACATAAAATGGAATAAAAAGCGATTAAAAACTCTTATAAACACCAAAGTTATAACAATTAAAACGTCTGTTCATCCCACAAAAAAAAGTCCTTACACAGCTCTGTATACGGAAAAATAAAAAAGTTATGGCTCTCTGAAAATAGTGATGCATAAATATTCTTTTACACGCTAAAAACACTTTTTTTTTTTAAGTGTTTCAACATAAAAAAAACTATATACAGGATATCGCCGTAATCGTATCGATCCCTAACTTATCAGGGATACTGCACGGTGAGCGCTGCTAAAAATAAAAATAAAAAACACTACTAGTATTGCAGTATTTTCATTACCCTGCCTTCCAAAAAACAGATTTAAAAGCGATCAGAAAGCGATACTAATAAAAACGTCAACTCATCCTGCAAAAAACAAGCCCCTACACAGCTCCGCACACAGAAAAATAAAAAAGTTATGGATCTCAGACTATGGTGATACAAAAACGTGTTTTCCTGGTTGAATAAAAGTGTTTTTATTGTATAAAAGCAGTAAAACATTTTAAAAAAATATACAAATTGGGTATCGCTGTAATCGTATTGACCTGCTGAGTAAAGCTAGCATGTCATATATACCGTACAGTGACCGCTATAAAAAATAAAAATAAAAAACACTACCAAGATTGCTGTATTTTGTTCAAAATATCTAACAAAAACCTTAATAAAAAGTGAACATAGCTTCATATGCACCCCATAATGGTACCAATAAAAACTTCAACTCATCCCGCAAAAAACAAGCCAATACACAGCTCTACACACAGCAAAATAAAAAAGTTATGGCTGTCAGAATAGGACAACATAAAAACGCAATTTTTTTATAGACCTATTTCTATTGTGTAAAAGTAATAAAACAGAAAAAACTATATAAAATCTATATCATTGTAATTTTACCAACCCCCATAGTAAAGTTATCCCGTCATTTACACTGCACGGCGAATGCTGTAAAATTGAAACTCAAAAAACAATGACCGAACTGCGTTTTTACCCCCATTTTCATGGCCCAATGCTAAAAAAAAACTATGGAACACCTGTGCACCCAAAATGCACAATACACCCCTAGATGAGATCCCTGAGGGGTGTTGAATCCAAAATGGGGCGATTTCTGGAAGGTTTCACCTGTTCTGCTACTTTGGAGGCTTTGCAATTGCGACATAGCCCCACCAAAATCTGCGCTCCAAAAGCCAAATCGCGCTCCCTGCAATGTACGCCCTGCCATGTGCCCAAACAGCAGTTTACACCCACATGTAGGGTATTGCCGAACTTCGAAGAAATTGCTTGACAATTTCTTTTTTCAAGGATTCCTTGTAAATATGAAACATTTTAAGCTAAAATTGCAGATTATGGAAAAAAAAATTTTTCATTTTCACAGCCTAATGCTAAAAAAAAATTGTGAATCACCTGTGGGGCCTATATACTCACTGCACACATGGATATATTCCTTAAGGGGTGTAGTTTCCAATATGCAGTCTTTTTAGGGGTGTTTAATTAAGTTTTAGCAACTTTAGGGTGTCCTCAAACCTGAAATGGCGCCTAAATAAAATCGAAATTGAAAATGAGACCCCAGAGTCCAGTGGGTGCTCCTCCTATTCTGGGGCTTATGGTTGAGCCAAATAATGCACTAGGGCCACATATGGGATATCTCTAAAAACGGCAGACCTGGGGGAATTGATATTACGTTGCATTAACCTACTTCGGGGGGGACATGATTAATTTATATAAATATATAAATGGTCCCTACAAAAAATATGGGGAAAAATTATTTCAGGTGAAGCCCCCTCAAAAGACAAGGGACTTTCCCCTTTTCGACTAGAGAAAAAAAGATTTAATCTCCAGGGGAGAAGAGCTTTTCACTGTAAGAACTGTAAATCTGTGGAATAGCCTGCCTGAGGAGCGGGGTCACAGCAGGAACTGTAGAGAGTTTCAAGAAAGGCTTAGATACCTACCTGGAACTAAAGAATATTAAATGCGTACGTAGCTAGGTAAAATTCTGGATCCTGGCCGGTGGCCGGGTCTGGGGGCAGATATAGGGTCTATACTGGGGCAGGTTGGTTCTTTTCCTTGTGGGTTTTGGGGCATTAACCATGGAGAGCCTGGGCTTAAGTCCTTGTCTCTCTCCCTCACCCACATTTTCCCCACCCTTGGTTGAACTCGATGGACATGTGTCTTCTTTCAACCTACTAACTATGTAACTATGTAACTATGTACTCACACTTACCGTATTTCAGTGAATAATGGATAAATATTGAAAATCTGCAAAAAAAAGTGAAATTTTGAAATTTCACCTTCACTTTGCTTAATTTCTGTGAAACAACTAAAGGGTTATCAAACTTCCTAAACAGGGTTGTAAATACATTAAGGGGTCTAGTTTCTTAGATGGTGTCATTTATGGGGGTATCTAACATGCAGGCCCCTCAAAGCCATGTCAGAACTGGAGTGGTCCCTAAAAAATGTATATTGCAAATTTTCTTGAAAATGTGAGAAATTACTACTAAGTTTCTAAGTCCTCTACTGTCGTAAAAAAAAAAAAGAAAAAAAAGACATTTAAAAAATGATGACAACCTATAGTGGACAAATGGTAGATGTTAGTTAGAAACTATTTTGTGGTGAATTATTATCTGTCTTGCACGCAGAAATTTTGGAACTTTCAAAATCACAAATTTTCCCAAATTTTCATGAAATTTTTATATTTTTCACAAACAAACAAGGATTGTATGGATAAATATTTCTTACTAACTTAAAGCACAATGTGTCAAGAGAAAACAATCTCTGAATCACATGGTTAGGTAAAAGTGTCAAAAAGTTATTCTCACATAAAGTGACACATGCCAGGTTTCAAAAATAGGGCTGTGTCAGGAAGGACAAAACTGGCTGGGTCCTTAAGGGGTTAATGAACTGACACTGGAACAGAGGCAGGAAGTTCCTTTTATCCCGAAATATATAATTGGTACACTGTCCCTTTAAGTCCAGACCAGCGGGCACTCCCCCAAGGGAACATGTACAGACACTGATAGGAACAAAGCTAGGTGAGTACTCAGAAACTTGGGACACAGCAGGGACCTGCAAAGTGACAGGACCGCAGCAGCAGGTGCTGGGAAACGTAACAAGCAGAGACATAGCTATGCCCGCGAGGACCGCTGCATGGACTGAGACCGCAGCAAACAAGTACAGTGCCAGGGACAGAGACCCGGGCATATCCGCGGTCCCTGCCTGGGACCGCTGCATGAACCAGGACACTGGCAAATTACTTGCCCAGCAGTAGTTGGCACCAAAGTGCCAGGAGAAAATGCAGGAAGAGATGAAACCCGTGAAACTCTGGAGAAATAGTCAGTCTGAGGAGAGAATCAGAGAGCACACAGTTGGCAGTTGAAGAGACCATTGACCTATTAAACAAGAGGCATCAGGAAACTGATTCCGATCAGTCACTGGAAAGAGACACCAAGATATAATTAAAGGGGTTGTCTCACTACATTGATTCATCTTACCTCAGTCCTGTTTTCTTGGTTTCATTTTGAATTCGGGGGCGTGTTTACTGGCTTCTACTAGGCTGCAGTAGAAGCCAGGTCTGTAGCTATAGCAACCAGTGCTGGCAGCCTATCAGGAGAGATCAAACAGGTCTGTAGTTAAAGCGACTAGAGAAGCTGATGCAGCCCATACAAGAGGGGATATCTTTGAATAGGTAGGACACTGATAATGGACACATATTGCAAAGTGGTTTGTTTTTGCAAGATCTTTAACATAAAAAGCATTCCTTGTAGTGAGACAACACCTTTAAACCGGTGACTAGGAGAACAAGGGGAGATATGGGAAGACTACGTATGGATGGAGAGTAAGGTGCCCGTACCACAGGTGTGCTGTCAAGATCGTGTCAGGGGCACCTCAACGTCATTAGAAAGCCCAAAAAAACAAAAGACTATATGCTACACTCTAAATACAGTTAACATCAAGAAAGAGGACAATAAGCTTCTGACAGACCCCTCTGTATCTTCTTTTGAAATGTTACATGCCTAATCCAACTTTCCCTTATGATCTGGTTTCAGGGAAGAGTTCGGTGGCATCTTGAAAGGAATTTGTCGCCATTTTTTTTCACTGATTAAAACAAGACACTGATTTCTTTTTTTTTTCACTGATTAAAACAAGACACTGATACAAGCTCTTTTCTTCTTTTTATTTTCTGTTTGTAGATTTCTCAATTCAGTCGTCTATATATGATTGTGGGGACAGCATTCTTGCCTGCACTGCTTTAACAGCAGTCAGGGAGATGTTTTTATAGCAGCTTCATGTACATAGAATTCTGTGAACAGGATCAGTCCCATTGACTTCTATAGGAGAGTTTTCTAGGATGATCTGTGACCTGGGAAGAAGTCAATGTACAGGAAGGGGAGAGGAGGAGCTGTGACTATCTCCTATTGTGACTGGTGGATCCTGTGTTCTCTATACACATTGGTGTATCCTTTCCGTGTAATCCTGCCTGTACTGATAAGGAGCAGACTACTGAAAATCTCTCTCTACAGAACAGGAAGTGTAAGACTATTATTGAGCTTAGTGGCCATAGTGAAAACTGCAGGACTTTTTTTTAAGAAATATTGAAAGTGATATGGAAAATAAAAAATAAAAAATCACCAAAAATTTTTAACAAATGTGTTTAACACAAAAAACAAGAGTTAATAAGTTATTTTTGCATAAAACATTCCCATTAAAATGCAAAAACTTGGACAAGACGACAGCTGAAATACTTATGCTCACTGATATTTTTAGGTGGGAATTATGAGGAAATCTCTTTAATGTCTGTTTTGAGTTCTGTTCTGTAATTAATTTTAGCTGCAAAAATATTTACTAACTTGATATAGAACAGAGGCATAGCTTAAAGCTCTGGGGCCCAATACAACATCTATAAAAAGGCCCTCTACTACCTTGTAATACTAGTGTCATATAATATGGCAGAGACGGCTTTGGACCCCCTCAGGTTCCAGGTCCGAATAACAACTGCTACCTCCTTCACCCCTTGTAAGCCCCTGATTAAGAATTATATTTTGTGTTGAACACGTTTCTTTTTCCATTTCTACAATTAAAAAATATTGAGATGTTTTTTCTTATTTCCAAGGCACAAGGTCTTTATCAGACAACGACCTCTCATGTTCTTGAAGCAGTAAACACATTACCAGACAGTCGTCAAATGCTTTAGGAGATATATATCTTGATGTACTGCGTTCTGGTAATTGTTAAAACCTTCTACCGGAACTCAGAGCCCCAGGAACATTGCTCTTTTTTTTCTTTTGACAAAATAATTATGATACCGTTATTCAAACACATCTAAGAAGCTTCCTTGTCTTTGTTCAAGGAATAAAGTTTTACAAAGTATGAATTGCTGCTTCATTCTCTTGTGTTTAAGCAGGTACGTCTATTAATATAGCAAATATATGGAAAGCCAAGCCAAGGTGGCCCTTCAAGGGATTTTCCACCTTTAGATATCTCCTTGAATATGTCCTTCTAGATTAAAAAGATTGTAATTCTTTGTAATCTACAAACCACTTTGGAACAAGTCAGGTTTTTATAGGCCTGGAAACCAGACTTGGAACTTCTTTAGAAGCATTATTAATGACATCTTGCCATACATGTTTGGTACATCACTATTGAAATCAATGATTTTCTTTAAAAAAGACGTAGTTTAAGGTTCTTAATTACTCAAATTGCTCCATGTTCAACACAGTAGCAGTCAATTCATTGCTTAAAGAAGCAACATCACAAATAGGTTATGGCTTCAGGTTGCATGGTGTTTCTTCAGAATGTCTTGTCTCCTGTTTTATTCCTCAGCTTTTCTATGGGTAGTTCATTTATTTGATTGCTTTCATCCATCCATCAATCAAGCATTGATGGATTATCGTAAGGATAGGACATCAATATAAATTCCAAGAAACCCCATTAATCTTTTACTCCTCTAATATTAACTGTATTTTCCCAGAACTACACTTTCCAATCACAGTGCAGAATAAGATATCAAAATGACCAGATTGTAGTTTATAATTAGGATTAAAAGGGCATTGTAAAAACATTGACTAGCTTTAAACATGTAGGAATAGGTAAATTAATATTATTACCAAATACATTGCTGTTCTGATTTTGCTTCAGTTCAGACTTTCAGAGAAATTCTAATCTCCTGCTTATGTACAGGTTTCCTAAGCCCAACCAAACTTTTTGGTTTCACCCCTTAGCCAGGATGGGCCACACCCCCTATTTTTTTTCACAACACTTTTTTTAAATTTGTACTGAAAATGAAACCCCTTTAGAGGTTTGTAGCCTTAAACCCTGCTGTTAAAACTCCCTCCATCACCAATGTCCCTGTAACAGCTCACTGGGAAATAAACTAAATGTCATTTACGCTGTAAACCCCCCACAGCCTGAACAAAAGTGGAGCCGGGAAATGCTTGAAGAGCGGGCTCTGGGGAAACAGTGGGGGTGAGAAACCTTTTTAAATGAGTGAAATATGTCTATTCCACATTTTATTAAATGTATGATAAATGCAACAGTTGTATTAGTGAATTAGTGGCATCTATGGAAACCTAGAGCTTCAAAAATGTGTTAGTGTTAATCCAGAAATTCTTTTACCTCATAGTATTTGACATATGTTGTGCCATCTTTATACGTGTTATAAAATGTATATGTTCCATAGTCTTTTTTTATTTTTGGTGATTACTTGACCAGATTCATTCCTTTGTCCCAGTTCTCTTTGTGTATTTGAGTCATACTGCATACTGTGGCTAAATATTTCTCTTCTTTTATCATGGTATGTTAGTCTGCTCTCTTACAGGGGTTTTTAACGTCCCTTTTTTTGTGTCTTTGCAGAAGGTGGAACATGCGAAGTTATAGCAGCGCACAGATGCTGCAATAAGAACCGTATTGAAGAGAGATCGCATACAGTGAAATGTTCTTGTCTGCCTTGAAAAGTGGCCGGTACGACCAGAAACAGACCCTCCTGTGTTGATGGCAAGTACCCCAATTCATGTTTTCATTGTGGCATCTGAAAACATCAGTATACTTGATAATCTACCCTAAACTGTCTGATTTAAAGGGGTAGTCCCATCTAGTCCCATCCTCCCCATGAATTTGCACAAAAGATCTTCAAGCAATCCGAGCTTAATGTTTTGTAAGTAAAGTGGTTTGTTTAGCTTAGAAAACCCAGTTTCATGTGCTCCAGAAGGACATTCTAAGCTAATAGCAACCTCATCTCTTGGCCGGAGGGAAGAGTGGAGACAAAAAGCATCTCTCACCTGTACGATATAGAGCAGCTCTTACTTTAAATGGCCATTGTGTAATGCTGAATTTTTCTTGTGGTGGCGCTGTAGATAAGCTAGACACTTACTGGCAGGTTTAACTGCAGATTACACTCACCGGCCACTTTATTAGGTACACCTGTCCAACTGCTCGTTAACACTTAATTTCTAATCAGCCAATCACATGGCGGCAACTCAGTGCATTTAGGCATGTAGACATGGTCAAGACAATCTCCTGCAGTTCAAACCGAGCATCAGTATGGGGAAGAAAGGTGATTTGAGTGCCTTTGAACGTGGCATGGTTGTTGGTGCCAGAAGGGCTGGTCTGAGTATTTCAGAAACTGTGATCTCCTGGGATTTTCACCACAACCCTCTCTAGGGTTTACAGAGAATGGTTTCCCAAAAAGAAAAAACATCCAGTGAGCGGCAGTCCTGTGGGCGGAAATGCCTTGCTGATGCCAGAGGTCAAAGGAGAATGGGCAGACTGGTTCGAGCTGATAGAAAGGCAACAGTGACTCAAATAGCCACCCGTTACAACCAAGGTAGGCAGAAGAGCATCTCTGAAGCACAGTACGGCGAATTTGAGGCAGATGGGCTACGCAGCAGAAGACCACACCGGGTGCCACTTCTTTCAGCTAAGAACAGGAAACGAGGCTCCAATTTTTCCCAAGCTCATCGAAATTGGACAGTAAAGATTGGGAAAAAACGTTGCCTGGTCTGATGAGTCTCGATTTCTGCTGCGACATTGGATGGTAGGTCAGAATTTGGGGTCAACAACATGAAAAACATGGGATCCATCCTGCCTTGTATCAACGGTTTAGGCTGGTGGTGTGGTGTCATTGGTGTGGGAATATTTTCTTGGCACTCTTTGGGCCCCTTGGTACCAATTGAGCATCGTTTCAACACCTTGTGGAATCTATGCCACGAAGAATTGAGGCAGTTCTGAAGGCAAAAGGGGGTCCAACCCGTTACTAGCATGGTGTACCTAATAAAGTGGCCGGTGAGTGTATAGCTGATCACTGGAGGTCAAATCAGGGGGATTCTTTGTTATCAACATAAGGGGGTTATCAACATAAAGGGGTTTGTGTAGTAGAAATGACATCCCATAGTACCAAAATACCAAACTTTACAAATATATATATACTTATCAAAAATAAACAGTGTTTATAAAACACTCCTAAGGCTATGTTCACACGGCTTATTCTGGGACGTATTTCAGCCTGTAATTCGCGCCGTAGTGCGCGAATTACGGGCTGAAATACGTCCCGTTCATTACGGTAATCCACAGTTCTCATAGAGAA
>JAODAL010054289.1:0-24735 GCA_025379985.1 Phyllomedusa bahiana
AATTCAGGAAGCGAAAAAGGCGCGATCTTAATAGATGATGCACAGATTTTAACCTTAATTTATCGCATGATCTGGAAATTTCGATCACCATAAAAACCTTGCCGATTTCAACTTTGTCGATAAAAATCGCTCAACACTAATTGTGAGCAGCTTGTGGAAGGATATCCAAAACGTTTGATCCAAGTCATACAGTTTAAGGGCAATGCTACCAAATACTATTGAAATGTATGTAAACTTTTGACTTTGCAGAAAGTAATAAAAGTGCCTTAGAAATTCTCTCTCATTATTCTGGCATTTGACAAATGTAAATAATTTTGGTTCCTAATTGACCTAAAATGGGTAAGGTTTATTCTGATTTCATATCAGATACTGAGAAAAACACACATAATGGGTCTTTTTATATAGTGTATGTAAAACTACTGATTTTAACTGTACATAACATATGTGTGTGTATATTATATATATATATATATATATATATATATATATAAAATATATATACTCACTGTTCATCCGCCATCTTGGACCGGTCCGGGGGGTCAGTCAGTTCACTTCTGAGATCGCCATCCTTTGGTAGGACGGTAATGGCATCCAACATATGTTCCCCTGACACAGAAGGTAGTTTTAAACTGGTCTCAGTGTCACGTTCCATGCCGCGGTCTCTGTTCTGGGCTGTGGACATAGCCGTGTTCCTGTCCTTAAGTCGCAGCCTCTGCTGCGAACCGCAGACGTACCTGTGTTCCTAACGCAGATCTGGTTCCTGTTGCGGTGCTGCTGTCACCGTGAATGCTCCTGTAGCTGCTGCTTGCGGCTTTTCCCATACTGGCCATGCTGCTCCTCCATCTTGGCTGCTGCCCTATTTCCCTGTCTCTCTATAGAGGGCGGCGGCCACATCATGCACTCCTTTATTCCCACAGTGTGCAGCGGAGTTGGGCTTCCTCTGCCAATCCCCTTCCACCTGTGTGGTTATAAGCGTACTTCTCCTCACAGTCCTGATCCTTGTTGTTCCATGTTGTAGGCCAGGCGGCCTCAAACTGCGGCCCTCCAGCTGTTGGGAAACTACAACTCCCATCATGTATTTATATAACAGTAGGCATGATGGAAGTTGTAGTTTCCCAACAGCTGGAGGGCCGCAGTTTGAGGATGCCTGTTGTAGGCTGTTGCTTTATGTTGTCTTACCTCTTGTTTGTTAGTAGTCTGGTGTGTGCATGCTGTCTTGTTTGTGTCCTTGTGGTATATGTTGTTGGTTAGTTTCCATGTCTCTATCAGTATCTTTGCCTGTGTTCTTGCCATGTTTATGCCTTGGTTCCTATCCAGAGTCTTAGCTTAAAGGGGTTTTGCCACGAAGTCAAATTGATGTGGGAAGCTTGCAAATTAAATAATAAACATTTTCACCATTCATTATTGTTAAAAAATCTGGACTGTTTTTTTTTTTTAGCTGCTCCTTTAGTGATCCATTGTTTACAGTTCGTCTCCAAGGGATACGACCAGGGCTGAGAGCTCCTCAGTCAAGGTCACACATGCTCAGACATCACCTCTCCTCTCAGGCAGCTACTGAGTGTTCAAACCCCGGGTGCTGTCACGCTACTCCTGTCCTCTGTCCTCCTTAGTAATTAGTCAAACAGTGCAAATAAATAAAAAAGAAATCTTACTGAGGTCTGTGGATGGATAAATAGAAACAAAAAAACAGGTTTGGTTCCTGCAAGGATTTGAACCTAGGACCCTCGTGCCTGGAGCCAAAAACATTACCTCTCAGCTACTCACAATGCTTTACATAAACAGCCCTTTCTTTTACTACAGAGAGGAAAAGTCTGGTGATGTCATTCTGCTGGGTCACATGATCTGCAATTCCAACAAATCACCCACGCCCCCTTCTGAGCACACAGAGCTGAAGAGCTGGAGGCAGAAGGTATGAAATGAGATTGTGGCAAAACCCCTTTAAGTCTCTGCTTGTCTTTTGTCATGTTATTGGTGTTGTGTCCAGTCTGTCTATATTTTGTACCTTGCCTTTTGTTTAACCTTCTGATTTGGCATCCGTTTAGTCCTGTCATTGTTTGTTCTGTACTTGGACATATCTACTCCTAATCTGCTTTAGTCTTGTCCCTAATCCTGTTGGTGCCTAGCATTGGCACTTCTGGTCAGCTGCTACTGCTGGGGACTGCTCTGAGGTCGCACCTGGCGGCTGTCAGAGAAGACATCTTTACCATCTAAGACTCTGTGAAAATGCCGATGGCCGCTTAGTTACGCCCCCTTGGAGCAAAAAAAGTGGGTCCACTACCCGCTTTACCCGCTCACCCGTTACACTCAGCCAGTTTTATTCAGGCACAGGTCAATATACAAAGCACAAACAAAATACAAATAAAAACCTCGTCCTTCAGGCCACTAACTATACACATATAGTCCTTTTCTACTGTGTCCTGATCCCCAATATACTTTTTGGCCAGTCTCCTACTGGCTATTTCTGGCTTCCCTCAAGCCTAGAGGTAAGAGCTTTCACCTTAGCTCTACCTGTTGCTCCAGCGTTTGGCAGCAAACAAAACACCCTGATCATCTAGATTACCCAGGCTTTAATAGACCTCCAAAGACCTGTCAAAAGTCTGTCTTGAAATGTGGGAATGGCCTCCCAACCAATGTTGCCAGCCAATATCTAACTGTATTATAGCCATACTAACAGCTGCTACATATGTCAGTAACCTAGCATTACCGACTTCAAACCGCTGACTTCCCCCATAGAGACCAGGCCCCTAAATGGCACACATGTTGCAGAACTCCTGCTGCAACCAATCCTGTGACAAAAACCTGCGACCTAAAGTCAATCTGTCACAATATATACACATATGTATACACATGCATACATATACACATTACTCACCCCTACAAAATATTTGGATTTATGTTTTGTTCTGATTTTTTTATTCACTGCTTATAATTGCTAGAAGGTCATCCTATCAGACTTCTTCCACTACTATAGTCTGGCACTATTTAGTTACCTCTCTAATGACGGACACAATTGCTTTTCACATAAAGTGATTAGAGATGGGCGAATTGATTCTAACGAAGTGGAATACGTTTTGAATTTCAGGAAAACTTCGGTTCTGAATGAAGTCGAAGTTTGGGGTACTTCGGGTGAACGAAGTGTGCTTTTGATTGATAAAATGGCTGCGAGCACATGCCGTTACATGGGGCAAAGCACTCTGGGAGGAAGAAGGGCATAGCCTGCATGACATGTGCAGAGATGAAGCCAATCAGAGACCGGGGGATTCTGTGACGTCACCGCACTATATAAGTCCGGGCACGACGCTGGGAGCTCATACCGCTCTCACTGTACTGATTAGGGAAGGTGCTGCCGCAGCTGATTGTAATAGCTCTTACTGAAGAACTCATTTTTATACAGCGATTTTTGGGGGGAGTCTCAGCTTGTCTCAGAGACTGCTTCTCTTAATGTTCTATTTCTGATTTTGTGGGGTATTGGATCTGAAGTCCAGTGTGCGTCCACTGCAGCTGCATATACATTTTAATGCTATCTGCTCACAACACATTGAATATCCAAAGGGGATCTAAGCCTGTTCCTGTTGTATTCATTTAAAGAAACAGAGTTTTTACAATACAAATACCACTTCATTTTTGGCTGCTCAATTCTTTTGCGCAATTTACATCCAGGGGTTAATTAAGCGTTGTTCTGCTGTTGTGGTCACTAAAAGAAACCGTCTTTTTCACCGCCAAAAAATAAATTTTTCCTGTAGCCTAATTCACAAGCGAAGGTTAATTACAATTTTTTCTCTTGTTGTGTAGTGTAGAAAACACGCCATTGTAACACACTACAAAGCTCGTAGTTTATGGTTGCTCAATTGTTTGGTGCATTTTACATCCAGGGGTTAATTAAGCGTTGTTTTTCTGCTGTTGTGACAAAAATAAACCGTCTTTCACCGACAAAAAATACATTTTTCCTGCAGCCTAATTCACAAGCGAAGGTTAATTACAATTTTTTCTCTTGTTGTGTAGAGTAGAAAACACGACATTGTAACACGCTACAAAGCTCACGGTTTGTGGTTGCTCAATTGTTTGCCGCAATTTACATCCAGGGGTTAATTAAGAGTTGTTCTGCAGTTGTACTTAGTAAAAGAAACTTTGTTTTTCACCGCCACAGAAGAAATTCTGCAGCATAATTCATATCCGAAGGTTAATTAACCCCTTAATTACCGCCCACCGTCTTGACGTCGGCTGGTGCAGGTCGTTTTTCTACAGTAAACGTCTTTTGGCGTCGCTGCAGACATCGAAGTTTGCGGTGCCCAGCGCCATAGCCGCGCTGGGATCAGCTGCGGCACCGGGTGCCGCAAACGCCGATGTCTGCAGCGACGCCAAAAGACGTTTACTGTAGAAAAACGACCTGCACCAGCCAACGTCAAAAGACAGTGGCCGGTCATTAAGGGGTTAAGCCTGTTTGTGCTTTTATATTCAGTAAAATACACAGATTTTTTAAACGGCACATACAAGTCAATTTTTCCTGGCCATTTGTGAAGCGCAATTTATATCCAAGGGTTACCCAAGCTTCTTAATAGGTTCATTTGGAGTCAAGTACAGGGTGTGTATCTATCATATACAGATATCTTCATCAAACAGTGTCTGTACATTTTAGAACAAACAGTATGTCAGACAGAGAGGTGGGAAGCTCTTCACCTGCGAGTGGCAGAGGCACAAACATTCCAGGCCCAGGTCGCAGCATCGCAAGGGGACGTCGCAGCAGGGGTCACTCGGTGAGGCCACAACTGCCACTGTCATCTAGTGGCCGTGTGTTGTTCAGCAACCCAATGGTACGTCAGACACAACCCTTAGTTGGCATGGCCCGGGAGCGGGTCAGCGGCCCTCACCTGTCCTCAACCCGCCTCTGTCCCATCCGGTTCCCTCAGCCAGAGATCTACTATGTGGTCTGGGCTCAGTGCCACTATATAGCGAGAATGAACAATTTGAGGAGGGCAGTCAGCAGCTACTTGGCAGCGAAGAAATGGGGCCAATATCCTCTGCTTCTTGCAGTAGGCGGCAAATTATAGATGTGGAGAGTGGCATGGGAGGTCATGTTGTAAGGGGTCAGCCTCTGCATACCAAGACCGGTGATGAGGACAGCAGTGACGATGAAACACAAATAGATGATGATGTTGCCGACCACACCGAGCCGGGTGAAGTAAGGGCTTCATCATCAGGAGAAGAGGGCGTCAGCTTGCGCGTCAGGCAGCGGCGCAGCCAGCAAGTGGGTTGTGTGACCGTGAGTCAGTAGGATAGCAGCAGTGTGAGGTCGGGAGCCAAGTGGCCACGGGGTAAAAAACCCGCTTCGCAGGTCCAAGAAAGTAGCGGCACAGGAACTCAGTGAGGCAGCGGCGGCAGTAGTCACTCAGTGCGGAGCGTTGGCGGTAAAATCCGATACTCGGCGGTGTGGCAGTTCTTTGCTAAGACACTGGAGGAGCCGAATATGGGTATATGTAGAATCTGTAGGCAGAAAGCGTGGCCAGGGAGCTAACATTGGCACCACGGCCCTGCGTCAACACATGCAGCGTCACCATCCGGTGGCCTGGGAGAAACGTGGCTCAGATGTGGTGGTCCATCCTGCCGCCGCAGCAACAGCAGCAGCAGCGCCCAGTGGCACGCATGCCATTGCAGCCAGTCAAGGCTCCACCACCTCTGCAGAAGGGAGCTGTTTCTCTTTGACATCATCTCCCGGTCCAGATGCTCCTGCTCCTCGCTACTCATGGAGCCAGCAGTCGTTCAGTCAGGCGATTGCAAAGAGACAACAGTATGCGTCCAACCATCCTAAGGTACAGAAGCTGACCGTACTCCTGTCCAAGTTGTTGGTGCTGCAGTCCCTCCCTTTCCAAATGGTGGACTCTGCACCGTTCAGAGAAACTAATGGTTTGTGCCGAGCCGAGATGGAGAGTTCCAAGCCGTAATTTCTTTTCCAAAAAGGCAGTACCAGCACTTCATAAATATGTAGAACAGAAGGTGGCCCAGTCCTTGAGCTTATCGGTTTGTTCCAAGGTGCACTGCAGCGCGGACGTCTGGAGCTGTAATTACGGTCAGGGCCAGTACATGCCCTTTACGGCCCACTGGGTGAATGTGCTTCCGGACCAGGCACACCAACAACTTGGACAGGAGACGCCGCTTTCTCCTCCACGTTGTCAAACTGCGGCTCCTGCGCCAAATGTCCGCCTCCTCCTTCTCCACCACCACCACCATCTCAGCCTCCACAAGTACTGCTCCATCATACCACATGTGTAGGGCACAGCGGTGTCACGCAGTTCTACACCTGGCTTGCCTCGGCGAACGAAGTCACACAGGGGAGGAACAGCTACGTGTCATGCAGCAAGAAATCGATGTTTGCCTTTCTCCCCGCCAACTGCAAATCGGAACCATGGTGATGGACAATGGGAGTAACATGGTGTCCGCGCTGCACCGAGGAGGGATGGTCCATGCGCCCTGCATGGTGCACGTGATCAAAAGGTTGTGAAAAGGTTCCTGAAGTCTTCCACCGATCTTCAAAAGATTCTGAAAATGGCCAGGAAACTGTGCATGCACTTCATCCATTCCTACAAAGCCAGGAACACCCTCCTCGAGTTGCAGCGGCAGAACGGCCTCCCCCAACACACTCTGATATGCAATGTTTCTACCCGTTGGAATTCCAGCCTGCACATGTTGGACCGACTGTATGAACAGAGACAGGCCATTCACGATTTTTTGATGATCCAGGTGGACAGGAGTACTCCCCTGTGTAATTTTGATGTCAGCCAGTTGCAGCTCATGCGTGGGCACCTGCCGTTTGTTGAGGCCATTCGGGAGGGCCACGTTATTTGTCAGTCGCCAGGACTAGGGATGAATAACGTCATTCCACTGCTTCATGTCCCGGAACAGATGCTGAAAAATCTGTCTGGGCAGGGGACTGGAGACGTGGCGACTACATCTCGCGGCCACATGGGTCTGGTGGGGACTGAAATGGAGGAGGAGGAGGAGGAGGACATTGGAGCAGAAGCATAGTCTAGTGAAATGAGTGGATTTTCTACCCAGGTGACAAGACAGGAGGAGCAGCTGTAGGAGGTAGATGGGAAAGAGGAAGACGAGGCAGATGACCCGCAAGCACCGTGGCAGTAAAAAAGTGGAGATGGAAGCAGGGAGCCCCTCGGAGTCACTTGTGCAGATGGCCCGCAGCATGCCGATATGCCTGGCTAGTGACAGCCTAATAGTCAGCATCCGGCAGAGGGATGACTTCTGGCTCTCCACCCTATTAGACCCTCGTTACCGGTCCAAAATGGGAGCCTTTTTCCCAGCTATTGAGAGGGAGGACAAACTCAAATACTATAGGGAAATCCTCCGTAGTCAGTTGGCCGCTGCCTATGTGCAGCATCGTCCCTCCTCTGACAGGTCTGACCGGGGGGTTCTTCAGCGCTCACGTACTACTGCCGCGACTGCTGGGGAAAGTTGGGGGGGTCGTAGCAGTACCAGCGCCATCAGCAGCAACCTAAGTCTGGAGTCACTGATGAGCAGCTTCCTTCACCTGCCTAGTGAGGAGGGCAGTCGCCAGCAGCAGCAGCAGGACATGGAGCAGACCCTGAACCAACAGGTGGTGGCCTACTTGGACAGCACTCTGCCATCCCAGTTAGAAGATTCGCTGGACTACTGGACAGCCAAACTGGATGTGTGGCCGCAACTTGACCCAGTTTGCAGTGGAGCAGCTGTCCTGCCCAGCCAGTAGTGTGGCATCAGAGCGGGTGTTCAGTGCAGCGGGGGCCATCGTTACCCCAAGGAAAACCCGCCTGTCCATGGGAAATGTGGAACGACTGACCTTTGTCAAGATGAATCAGGCGTGGATCGGCCAGGATTTCCACACACCAATGCCTTAGACGTCAGACTACATCAGCCATGACGCCTCACCCAAACTGTGAGAAATGAGTCTGGGTTCAAACTACCTGCCTCAGCCACTATTCTGATGCCGCCACCCGCCTGATGCCACACATCTGCTGACAGTTTCTCCATCTGCCACCAACCATCTTTACCAGGGACTGGTATTGCCACCCACCCGCACACTCTGTCATTGTGCCACTGTCTGACCTCATGCTGCTGCTGTGGCTGCTGCCGTGACCTACACACTGTGTCATTGTGCCACTGTCTGACCTCATGCTGCTGCTGTGGCTGCTGCCGTGACCTACACACTGTGTCATTGTCCCACTCTGTGGCCTACTCCTGTTTTTGCCACCTCCAGAATGTCATTGTGCCACTGTCTGACCTCATGCTGCTGCTGCCGTGACCTACACACTGTGTCATTGTGCCACTGTCTGACCTCATGCTGCTGCTGTGGCTGCTGCCATTACCTACACACTGTGTCATTGTGCCACTCTGTGGCCTTCTCCTTTTTTTGCCACCTCTAGAATTGTCATTGTGCCACTGTCTGACCTCATGCTGCTGTCTGTGGCTGCTGCCATTACCTACACACTGTGTCATTGTCCCACTCTGTGGCCTACTCCTGTTTTTGCCTCCTCCAGTATGTCATTGTGCCACTCCCTGACCTCATGCTGCTGCTGCCTTGACCTACACACTGTGTCATTGTGCCACTGTCTGACCTCATGCTGCTGCTGTGGCTGCTGCCATGACCTACACACTGTGTCATTGTGCCACTCTGTGGCCTACTCCTTTTTTTTGCCACCTCTAGAATGTCATTGTGCCACTGTCTGACCTCATGCTGCTGCTGTGGCTGCTGCCGTGACCTACACACTGTGTCATTGTGCCACTGTCTGACCTCATGCTGCTGCTGTGGCTGCTGCCATGACCTACACACTGTGTCATTGTGCCACTCTGTGGCCTACTCCTTTGTTTGCCCCCTCTAGAATGTCATTGTGCCACTGTCTGACCTCATGCTGCTGCTGCTGGTGATGCCGTCAACTCCACACTGTGTCATTGTGCCTCTCTTTGGCCTACTCCTGATTTTTGCCACCTCCAGAATGTCATTGTGCCACTCTCTGACCTCATGCTGCTGTGGCTGCGCCGTCACCTCCACACTCTGTCACTGATGTTGCCACCTGAGCCCTCAGCTTGTTTTTTTTCCAGCTGTCGCTGCCATGACTTTATCAGTCTTCATTCCCCCTTCAGTTTTTTGGTCAGTTTTGCCCTCTTAAGTGCCCAGGGAATTTTATAGTGAAGCGATTCTAAGAGCGGCGGCAGTCATCTGCGTGTCATTACAAAACACAACATTGTATGAAGACCACACCAACCTCCCTCAGCACAATTCAGCATGGCAAACCGTTCTACAGCACCCTGCAGGCTCTGTGCAGCCTTGAAATAGCTGTTTTTTAACGTGATTCATGCCGAAATAATTCAGAACGAAGTTATTTTTTGTCGGGAAATTCTGCGAAGTGAGCGAACAGAATTTCGAGAAATTCGTCCATCTCTAAAAGTGATTAAAATAAAATGTCAATGTTTTTGTTAGTTTTCTATAGACACCAGTAGATGGCACCAGGAAAGCATTGATATGCAGTATAATGCAATAATGAACTAGACAGACAAGTGCTCTTGCTGTAGCTTCTAGGTGCTAAAGATCACAAGCAGTTCTTCTGTCACGAAAGTAACATTCCTTGTTAGTTCTTCACTGTGGTTACTCCTCCTAGATGTTCTCAAAACCCTAATGACATAAACTGGGTAAAGTCACCCAATTTCATTGAAGAAGTGCAGGAAATCTGTTTGTTTTACTTTTTCTGACATCCAGATATAGTGGAGACAAAACATTGTCCCATAATATCAGATTCAAAGCAAAAATTATAGCTATTTCTTTTAAACAAACTGTGAAGGATTTCAAATGTTGCTCTAGTATTATATAAAAATCATAAAAATTATTTGTATAGCATTTGTATTAGGGTCCGTCCACATGGCAAGGTTTATGGTTGGATTTTCAGATTTGGAAACCGTCTGAAAGCCGACCAGATAGGCTTTAATAGAAAACCTGTATAGTAGTCTTTTTAGCCGCCAGCGTTCCGAAAAACTTTGAACATGCACAATCTTCTTCCAAACCCTCCAAAAGATGACAAAATACCGTCCGGATTCTTAAACAGAATCCGACCGGTATTTTGTGTATTCCATGTGGACGCACTCTTACTGTGCAATTAGAAAAAAAACTATTTGGCAGCAAACCATCTACTATGGGGCCAGAGGTGGACACCCTGTATGAGAACAGAATATGGCCCTTTATTTTCAATGACTTTTAATCGATCCTCTCCATTGCATATGTACTATAACTATAAACTATAAACTAGAGGCCAGAATTTTTCCGCTTGTAGACATGATTTTCGCAGTGTGACCTGTCTCTTACTGGCGCAGTTTCCACATGTATTCTGTGTTGGAAATGTTTTTGGGTGGATAGGACATTAATAAATTCCACTGAATGAGGCTTATCTGTTTTCAGAATTGTGGCAAAATTTGCCGTATATAAAGTCAGATTAAGCATCAGAAACCTAAAGGTAAGGCTTTGGATTTCTGCTGGAAATCTGCAACTAATTTTTCCTTAGAAAGCTGCAGACTGTTTTCAAGGTTACAATGGGCTTCCTTACCCACTGGGTGTCTGTGAAGCTGTCCACCAGGGTCCCATTGGTTGAGTAGTTGGGACAACCTCAATGTTAAAAACAAACATATAATTTGTTTAACTTTAGTTTTAATCATTAGATCCAGGGCCGGGACGATAGGTAGACGAAGGTAGGCGATCGCCTAGGGCACCACTTCATCCAGGGCAGAAAAGGGCTACAACGAGGGATGGAGTGGGCTGAATTTTCCATTTGGGGGGAGCTTTTTGCCTCTTGCCTGGTGCACTGGAAGACCTTGTCCCAGCCCTGATTAGATCTATAAGCATAATTAACAATTAAACAAAAATAAATGTATTTATTACTTTAAAAAAAAAAAAAAAACTTTTTTTTTTCCCCCCCAGAGCTGCAATACTAGAGCCACATCCATCCATTCCTCATTATCTGTTTGAGGTGGGGATGGTGTCTACCTTAAAACAGCTGTAAAGTGAAGGAGCTAATGGACAGAAAATAGTCAATAAAGTTACAAGAGGTGTGGTACTGCTCCCTTTCCTTAAGACCAAAGAGCAAAAGGAGAGCTGAATACAGAGCATTGTATGTGTGTATAGTGTTTAGTGTTACTATTCTTTCAGATCTTGGTCTCCAGCAGTACAATTAGGCTGTCATTAAAGGGGCTGTCTAGGTCAAAATCTTATTTTCAATTGTTATTGCTGCTTTTAGAAAATTAGTAAAGCCTTCCTTACCTGTCAACTCAACTCTGTTCCAGCACTGAATCTGCCACTGCTCAAGTCTTCTGATGACTTTCTGTTGCTAGCTGTCGGATTGTCACCACTGTAGCCACCAATTGGCTGCACTTTTCATGTCTCTCTTTCCTGCATTCCCTTCCACACGGTGATGTCAGGAGAAGACGTGTGACCACTGCAACGAATCGGTGGCTACAGAATGAAGTTCGACTTCCAGAACCAGAAAATCAACGGAACATCCGGAGAGAGCAGTGGTAGAGGCAAAGGGGAGTGGGAAGGTAATTAAATCTTATTTTATTACCTAGCAGTAGCCACAATTAAAACTGAAAGATTGACCTGGACAACACCTTTAACTCAGTCTCTTCTAATGACAATGAAGGAACTGTAAGAACTGAGCTGCAGAAAGAGGTCACGTTGGCCTATAAAGTTGTCGACATGATGGCATACTAGGTCCAAATAGCTATGTAGCAGGCCTCTGTATGGAGCACTTCTTTTAAATTTTATTCCAAAGGTATGTTAACCAGAAGGGAATGCCTCGGAGAGGGTAAAATCTTGATATTACCATAGCTAACAGATAGTGGCACATTTTTTTCTGATGTTATTCAGATGTAGTCAGAGGTATACCTTGGCATAGTAGGGACCCATAGGCTTCTATGGATGCCATATTATGGTTCCTTTAACCTTAAAGGGGTTTTCTCATCATGCAGTTTCATTGAGCCAGAGCCGGCCTTAGAATCACACACGCTGTTCAAGATGTTGGTGAGTCTATAGCAGTGATTGACACATTAGTTCTGCTATTCTTGGCTATTATGGTTGCACTGGCATGAGTCCAAGAAAGTGTACTTCACAGGCTGCAGAGCTCTAAAGAGTGTTTATTTAGCTAAGTGAGAAGCTTTCAAAGTCCATTACTAGAGGTAGGAACCTACAGGAGGTGACTCACCACAGACAGACTGAGTGAGTGATGGTAGCTTAGAGCAATGAGAGATAAGAGAGAGCAGGGAGAGGAGGAGAGAGAGAGAGATGGTTGTAACCAGAGAAACCAGTGTGCTCTAAGAGGAGATAAAATCAACAAAGCAATGTATTTAGAAAAAGTCATCAATTGCCTGTCCCTACATGTTAAAAGCTAATCATTGTAGTGAGAAAACCCCTTTAAACTTGTTCGGAGTCATAGTATAGTAGTGTGCATGCTCACTTTTTCAGACGTTCATATAAAATAATTGTAAAAATGTTGCTTGTATGTGGTTACATGTAGATTGCATGATGTGCTGTGTTGCTTTCGTCTTATTTCTAAACTATAAGGTTTTCTAAACAGATAGGGTCACATGTATGAAAACTGTCTAGGTCTAAAACTCACTTTGTTGCCCATAGCAACCAATCCCAGAACACTATATGAAATGAAAAGGGGCACTCCGATTGGTTGCTATAGGCAACAAAGTGAGTTTTAGACCTAGACAGTTTTCATACATGTGACCCATAATCTTTTGCAAGTGGCTAAAATATAATCTTTAGTAATTTACACTAAATTACAAAATGAAAAGAAAGTATTTCTTGCCACCATAGACAAAAAATTTCACAAAAACAAAACATATGAGGATACTAAGTACTTTACTTTTTTCTTTGATGCATTCCAGGATAAACTTTAAAAACCAAACTGTAGTAGTATATAGGAGATACAGTATTCCTGGAGAGCTGGTAACCATCTATCCCTAGTAACAACTGTGCTCTCTATCTATACAAAAAATGGAGTCACTCCATGTCCTAATTGCTAATTCTGGAAAGCCCTACAGTGCTCCTATAATTTCCAAATGCATAATCCCTTATGTATAAAGAAGAAACAATAAAAGCAAATCACTTAAATTCCCGACGTGTTTCTACCTCAGATTAAAATAGGAGGGTGCCTCAGGGGAAAATAGTGACAACTGAAGGTTCTGGTGGCCTAGAATAGACCTACCAGAGCCCATATGGGTCTAAAAATATGAACCACAGTTACAATGAACTATTGTGGTTTGGACAACATCACCTACAATCCTTGCAGCTCTCCAGAAATATTGAAGCTTCTATATACAACAAGAGTTATTGAAGCTCACCCTGGAGTCCATCAAAGAAGAAAAGTAACTGCGAGTCCCATAAGTATATAATATCCTCATATGTTTTGCTTTTGTAAAGGGCGTATACTTTTTTACTTTGTATTTTAGTGTAAATTCTTAAAGGTTGTATTTAGTCACTTGCAAAAGATTATAACTGTGATATTCTGATATATTGCTGTGGTATTTGTACTCTATTAGCGCTGGGATTTCTTTTCTAAAGAAAGTCTAATTTTTCTGTGACATTTCTTTACTCTGGCATCCACTAATCTGTCACTTGTGCAACATAAAAAGATGACGGAAAAGAAATAAAGAATTAGGGCATTTTTATGACATATTAGGCAATATCCACATGATATTTTTAGGCTCCTCTTAGCGTCGACTTTGTGAAAAAATTCATGCATACATGCTAGGGATATACATAGGGCTCCATAAGCCAGGCAAAGTCCATTTCTAGAGTTACACCTTAAATTCAGGTTAAACTCATCTTTGACCTAAATTCAAGCTCTTTGATTCAGGTCAAATGAAATACATTTTTTGATGATATTGGGGTTATTAGGGTTACCTATGTAGCTTTGAACCAGGAATGATGGATCAGTTAGGGTAATGGTTACAGTCACGAATATGGCTAGGTTAAGGGTTTGGGTCAGCGTTAAAAAAATTTAGTTTTGGAATGGCCAGAAGCTGAATTTTTTTCATGAGTTCAGATGATCTGGTGTTTACCCAAACAGGGACAGAGTCAAGTAACGCTAGCCATGATTACACCACTTCAATCAACTATATCCAGTAAAAAAAAAGTATACCATAAAGTGTATGATATTTATTTTTACAATAGGACTCTCCATTTAACTCTGTCAGGTGATTTTCTAGGTCTGTACATCAAACAGAGATAATCAGCATGACATAGACTGAGCCTTGTTTTGCGCTTTAATGGCCCTTTCCCATTATAAGTGAATACAATTTACTTATCTAGTACTGTCTGGTAATTCAGGATATTTGATAACCTGGCACCTAACAAGTCCCTTGATCCTAAATTAAAGGAGTTTTTCCCGTATTTTGCTTTACCACAGATCTAATGTTGAAACTATATCAACACGAAAACAGACGACAATTTCATTAGAAAGCAGCTTGCTGGCATATTAATGCTGTTATAAAGAGGGAATCCAACGAACAAAAAATCCTTACCTTTCGCTGACAGTCACACAATGCTGACTTTTTCTAAAATAGCTAAAAGCAAACAGTTGACTCATGAAAATGTAAGTGTCCCTGGTATATGATCAAGTCACTCAGTTCCCATGTTGACAGACATCAGCATCTCCTGCCTTCCAAACGCTAGCCTGATGTGCGCTGATGCATCACAGTCATTCATCACTTTCTAATGCTGCTACTTTCAGGTTCAAAATAAAGATTTTCTTAGGTTTTGAGGCACATCACACGCCTATTCCTTTCCCATTTTTCTTCTATTACAAATATTTTGTGATGAAATGCCCAGGGCCAATGCCTGAGGATAAGAAAGCAGCATGATTGTAGTGAACAGAATGTGGTCGTACTGAATAAATAGTCATTTTAGATTGATGATATAAACAGAAACATACAATAGTGGAAATAATTAAGGGGAAACTGCAGGGAAATCTGACAAATCAATTTTTATTTTGGTCAGAGTTCATCTTCTTTAAAAAAACCCTATTACAACTTATCATTTTAATTGGTTCCAGAATAAACAAACATTGTGGGTGACATGCATGAAATATGGCATTAACATGCCAAATTTCATGCGCCTAATAATGGCATAGAATGTGCCTAATTTATGAAATTGCTCTACATCGGGTCAGAAATCAGGCGCATTCTAGCACTCAGACGACAGTTCGGATCAGGCATACCACTTTTAAAGTGATCTACCTGTTCCAACTGTAATGCGGTCAGAAATGCCGTAGCGAAACTATAAATATGTAGCTTCATTACGGTTCTAGTGCGCCTCGCCTCCCGAGTTTGGACATATTACAAAGCGCCCTGGAGTGGCATGCAGGAGATTTAAAAATGTAGCAAAAGGGCTGCGCCCGATATCGGGCTGAAAAGACGCCAGATATCTGACGCAGCCCCGTTCATACATGTCGCCCTGTAGGTTGAGACTTTAACTCTATGGAGAACTGGTAACTGGTTTCAGAAGCCCCAAAAAGTCACACAACATAATGCAGAATGAAGATTTTTAAAAAATGAAGCAGATGCTAACCCAGATAAAGCACGTCCGTACATATAACATCAGGAGGAGCTGCTGGAAGCTGGAAATCACTATGTTGGGGTCATGTACTTTATACACAATGTACCAGGAAAAAAAAAGAAAATGGGGCCCTCACCTGTGACCAAAGGAGCTACTCATCTTGGCCCATGTAAAGAGCAGTACAGAATATGTAGTACCGCACTGTTCTGTAGAGAGGCGCTACGAAACCGCCAGTCACTGCATGTACTGCACTAATACAGATGTAAAGTAAAATGTTCCTGATAATTGGTTGGATCTTCCATCAATCACATGAGCCATAGATTAGACATTATATCTTGAAACCACACCCAACATACAATGACCTGGGAAAGACAAGTGTATGCTGAAAATATTGTCTCCTGAGGCCTTTGCAACTCGAGAGACCATTGTATTTGAAGTACAAACATCTGGAGATGCTCCTTGCCTGCTTCCTTTGAATTAAGTACATTGTATGTAAAGCAGCACAGTCAGGGGCGTAACTAGAGAAGCCTAGGCCCCATAGCGAACTTTTGGATGGGGCCCCCTTTCCCCCCCCCACCCCCCCCTTGCCCACCTCCCTGATCACGAACATTTATCAGGACATGCTGTTAGATAATACAAGGGGTGAATACCTCACCATACATATCACCATCATACTGCTACCAAACAAATCCCACTATACCAAGACCAATATTACCAATAACCCTATTACATAGGACCCTGATTATACCGCCAGAACATGACCACAAAGTGACTGAATAATACCCTTACACTATTACTGATCAGTACACAAAGACCAATAGTACCATCATATAGTGACCATATAGTGGTAGAAACCAGTGTACACAGGCTCTGCAGACTGTATATAACCACCATACAGTGACCATATAGTGGTAGACACCAGTGTACACAGGCTCTGCAGACTGTATATAACCACCATACAGTGACCATATAGTGTTAGACACCAGTGAACACAGTCTCTGCAGAATGTATATAACCACCATACAGCGACCATATAGTGGTAGGCACCAGTGTACACAGGCTCTGCAGACTGTATATAACCACCATACAGTGACCATATAGTGGTATATACTAGTGTACACAGGCTCTGCAGACTGTATATAACCACCATACAGTGACCATATAGTGGTAGATACCAGATATACAGGTGCTTTGCAAATAGTTTACTTACATTTGGGGGCCTCACAGGTGACGCCCTTTGCCCCTGGGGAGTCTTTAAACCTTTCCTTCCCACTCGTCCCTGTAAATTTACAACAAAAAACACCTGAGACTCCTCACTTTTTCAAAATTTTTCCCCAAACTGATTTGGCCCCTCCCCCCCCATTTTTCAAACTCCCCATTTTTTAAGGGCCCCAAAAGGGTAAAATTACCCCCGGAAATTAGGGGGCACCCCCAGTGGGAAATGTAGGAAGAACTGGGGGGCCCAGGGGGGGTATTTTGGGCCCACCCACCGGGCAGTAGCTGGGGGAGCCCCGTAGGCACTTCCCCCCCCGGGGCGGTAGTTTGGGGTTTCCCATTAGATCGAATGGGGGCCCCCTGTATTTTAGCCCCCCCTGTAGGGTAAATTTTGGGCCCCTCTGTAAAATTAGGGCCCCCTTATAAGCAGAATAGCCCCCCCCCCCTTAGTTTAGGGCCCCCTTATAGGCAAATAGTCCCCCCCCGTAGATTGGGGCCCCCCCTTGTGGGCGGGAAATAGCCCCCCCCCCAAATTTAGGGCCTCCTTGTAGCTGAATAGCCCCCCCCAAAAATAAAATTTGGGCCCCCTTTGGGCCCCTGAATAGCCCCCCCCCGTAGATTAGGTTTTTCCCCTTTAGGAAAAATATTTTCCCCCCAGTCATTAAAAGCCCCCTGTGGGCAAAAGTTCCCCCCCCCCTTAGTTATTAGGGCCCCCTGAAAGGCATATTCCCCCCCACATTAATGGGGCCCCCTTGTTTGTTTACCCCCCCCCCCCCCCCAAATTTAATAGGGGCCCCCTGTAGGTAAAAGTTCCCCCCCATTAATAGACCCCCCTGAAAAAAAAAGGTTTATAGTTTTCCCCCCCCAGTAAAAAAGGGGCCCCCGGGGTTTAAAGGTATTTTTTCCCCCCCCCCCAGTAATAGTGCCCCCTGTATTATATTTTCCCCCCCCAATTAAAAAGGCCCCCTTTAGGTATATTTTCCCCCCCCCAGTAATATTCCCCCTTTAGGTATAACCCCCCCCCCAGTAATAGTTCCCCCTTGGGTTTAGCCCCCCCCCCCCCCCAGTAATAGTCCCCCCCCGTGGGTAAAATTTTTCCCCCCCAGTAATAGTGGCCCCCTGTAGGTAAAGTTTTCCCCCCCTCCAGTAAAAAGTGCCCCCTTTTTTAGGAAAAAGTTTCCCCCCCCAGTAATAGTGCCCCCTTTTGGGTTTACCCCCCCCCCCCCAGTAATAGGGCCCCCTTGTAGGTATAACCCCCCCCCCCCCCAAAATTTTGGGCCCCTTGTAGGTAAGACCCAACCAGTAATGGGGGCCCCCCTTTGGGAAAAAACCCCCCCCCCCCCCCAGAAAAAGGGCCCCCCCCTTGTAAGTATAACCCCCCCCCCCCCATTAATAGGGGCCCCCCCTTTTAGGTATAGCCCCCCCCCCAAAATGGGGCCCCCTTGTAGGATAGCCCCCCCCCAGTAATGGGCCCCCTTTGGTAGGTAAAGCCCCAAACCAAAAAGGGCCCCCCTGTAGGTATAGACCCCCCCACAGTAATAGGGCCCCCCCGGGTGGGGTAAAGCCCCCCCAGTAATGGGGCCCCCCTGTAGGTAAAAACCCCCCCCCCCATTAATGGGGCCCCCTTGTAGTAAAAAAACCCCCCCCAGTAATAGACCCCCCTTTTGTAGGTAAAACCCCCCCCCCCAGAAAAAGGGGCCCCCTTGTAGGTATAAAACCCCCCCATTAATAACCCCCCCTTGTGGGTTATAGACCCCCCCAATAATGGGGCCCCCCTTGTAGGATAAAACCCCCCCCCCAAATAAGGGCCCCCTTGTAGGAAGACCCCCCCAAAGAAAATAGACCCCCCCCTTGTAGGTATGGGACCCCCCCCCGGGTAATAGACCCCCCCTTGTAGGTAAAAAAACACCCTCCCAGTAATAGAGCCCCCTTGAAGGTATAGACCCCCCCAGTAATGAGACCCCCCGTATATATTTTTCCCCCCACCACAGTAATAAGCCCCCTTTTGGGTCAAACCCCCCACCCCAAAATTGGGGCCCCCTTGTAGGTATAGACCCCCCCCCAGTAATAAAAGCCCCCTTGTAGGTATCCCCCCCCAAAAATAAAGGGCCCCCTTGTAGTTATAACCCCCCCCCCAGTAATAGGCCCCCTTTTGTGGGTAAAACCCCCCCCCAATAATAGGGCCCCCTTGGGGGTAAAACCCCCCACCATTTAATAGACCCCCCTTGAAAGGTAAGACCCCCCCCCCCCCAGTAATCGGGCCCCCCCCTTTGTAGGTATAAAACCCCCCCCCCCAGTAATAGGGGCCCCCTTGCCCTTTTTAGGTATAGACCCCCCCATAATAACCCCCGGGTAGGTATAGCCCCCCCCCCAGTAATGGGGCCCCCCCCTTGTAGTAAGCCCCCCCCAGAAAAAGGGGCCCCCCCTTTGTAGGTAAAAGACCCCCCCAGTAAAAAGGCCCCCTTTGGGGAATGAATAGTCCCCCCCACCCCCAGAATAGAGCCCCCTTTTAGGCTAAAACCCCCCCCCCCCCCATAAAAAGGCCCCCCTTGTGGGAATAGACCCCCCATAATAGACCCCCCCCTTTGTGGGGTATAAAACCCCCCCAGAAAATAGAGCCCCCTTGTAGGTATAACCCCCTCCCATAAAACCCCCCTTGTGGGTTTAAGACCCCCCTCCCAGAAATAGACCCCCTTTTTGGGTTATAGACCCCCCCCAGAAAATGGGGCCCCCTTGTGGTATAATCCCCCCCCCCAAGAAATAGAGCCCCCCTTGTAGGTATAAAACCCCCCCCCTCCCGAAAATAGACCCCCTTTGTGGGGTTAAACCCCCCCAGAAAAAGGGGGCCCCCTTTTGGGAATAAGAAAAACCCCCCCATTAAAAAGAGCCCCCCTTGAGGTTTAAGCCCCCCCCCCAAAATTTGGGCCCCCTTGTAGGATAGACCCCCCCAGTAAAAAGGGGCCCCCTTTTTAGGTTTTAAAAAACCCCCCCCAGAAAATGGGGGCCCCCTTGTAGGTATAGACCCCCCCCCCAGTAATAGAGCCCCCTTGAAGGTATAGACCCCCCCCCAGTAATGGGGCCCCCCTTTGTGGGTTTAAGACCCCCCCATTAAGGGGGCCCCCTTGGGGTATAGAGCCCCCCCAATAATAGGGGCCCCCATAATAGGCGGGGGCCCCCCCCCCAGCTTTAACTTACCTGGCCGGCTCCCCCAGCGTCCCCCGTTTTCCCCCTTTCCCCGGCCCCAACCCCTGCTACTTTAGGTTTTGGGGGCCCGAAAAACAGGAACCCTCGGCGGGGTGGCCGGTGACGTCACTTTTCCCGCCTTTGCTGCCTGTTTGAGCGATGTAGGGCGGGGGCGGGGAGTGCAAAAAACTCCCCCTTTCCCCTCCATTCATTTTAAATTGTTTTGCACACCCGAAACGGCCCCTTTCATAAAATTTAAGAAAAGCGCCCTTAAAAGCAAGGGGGGGACCTCCCCGCCGGCGGCGCCCCCCCCCCCCCGGGGTTCACAGACCGGCCCCGCAGCTCTGCACCCGCCGCAGTGAACGTTTTGTTCACCCCCGGCCGGGCCCCCGGGAGGGGAAATCACGGGGGAAGCAGAGGTGAAGGGGGGCCGCGGGCCCCCCCCAAGCCACCGGGCCCCGAAAGAAAACTGCTACCCCCCCGCTACCCCCCCGGGAGTTTACGCCCCTGAACACAGTGTTCTGTTCCCCATCTCTGCAAAACCTCGGTTGAGCACTATTGTTCTCATCAAAATTACTCTAAAGGGCCATTCACAGGGCTTATTGCAGGGACGGATTTCAGCCATATTGCAAAACCCCCTACTTGCGCTGCAATAAAAGCAGGAATTCCCCCCTCCCCCCATTAAAGGTAAACCCCAGGGTTTTCATTTGAGAACTGTTTATTCTGTCTCTCCTGCCCCTCCGGGGGAATTTCGCCAGGCGGGGGGAAAGGACATTCACATTATCCCGGGGGGATAAAGCGCGGGGGATAATGCATGTCTATGGGGGAGGGGAAACTGCGCCCCCCCCCCCTTATTCAACCGGAAAATTTCGGGTTTAAAACCCATCCCCCAAATTTCGGCTTTTAATAAGCCGTGTGAAAACCGGGCCCCAAAAGGGGGGCTCTTTAACACAGCGCAGGGTTTTTGGGGCAGTTTTTTAAATGCACTCCAAATTTTAAAATGCCTTTTTTTACAAACAAAACTTCTTTTTACTTACTAAAAATGTTTGGGAAAATGAGTAAAACCCCCAAAAGGGGAAAGTCCCCCAAAAGCACAGAGCAAAAAACTGGGCGAATTTTTTCCCAAACCCTTTTTTTGCCCTTTTTTTTTGGGGCCCGAATCTGATCCAAAAAAATTCACCGAAAAATAAAAAAAATTAGACTATGGCTTTTAAAAAAAATAACTTTTTTTTCATTGATTTAACTTAGATTGTCAGCTAAAAAAACATGTTTTTTGGAAATGGGTTTTTTAAAAATGTTTTCAAACGTTTGGCTTCGGGAAAAATTGATGTATTCCAATACAAGCTGCATGATGCCATTTCAAATTTCCCGTTTTGTGGGAAAAAAGGGCCCCCTCTGGTTGGGTTGGGGTTTTCCCGCCGCCTGCCCTTCCCCAAACTATTATTGAAGCTAAATACTGAGCAAATGACCATATTTAAGACTTTATAATGATTTTTTTTCTTTTTAAATTTTGACGTCACTAATTATTAAAAAAAATCCCCAAATCTTGCAGTTTTCATTCTTACAATAATAATATGATATAATAACATAATAATATTCTGACCCCTGCAGTTTTACAGAGGTTACTTCTCAGCAGTCTCCTCATTATCAGCACAGGAAACACAAGCTCTCCCATAAAGTTACCTCTGGAGCATGCCCACAACATATTCCCACTGAAGTCATCTCCTTTTCCTATGTCCATGTAGCTGCTGTAAATCAACTTAATTCACTTAAAGTTCAAGTCAAGATTCCTTTCCTCCAAAAATCAAAATTTCAGAAAATAAACAAAAAACCTCCCAAACAGAAAATAAAAAAAGAAAGAGGAAAATACTCTTTTCAGTTATTTGGGCCCCTTTTTTACAAAAAAAAAATAGGGGATACATAGTGTTGGGGGAGTGAGTTTTCCCGAGTTGGGGGAAAACACGGGGGAAAATCTTTGGGGAAAATTATGTGAGGGGCTGATAAAGGAGAGCAGAGGGGAAGGTCCCGTGAAGCGGAGGAAATTTTGGAGGGGGCAAATCGGAAAATTAAGGCCCGAGATGTAAGGAGGGGGGGAGTTATGGAGAGCCTTTCAAAGGCAGGTTAGTAAAAATTTTAAAAGTAAATGATGTTAAATTTTTTAAAAACTGACAAAAAGGGTGATTTGAACTTTCAAATTTTTTTTTTTACTTTACTTTGGGAAACCCCCAAATGCTTTTTACCACTAGGGGGAAAAATCAATTTTTTCAACCTAATGCATTTTAATGAAATGTTTAGGGGTTTGTATTAGCGAAAATTTTTTCAAAATTTTGATTTTGGGTGATTCGCCGAATGTACCTTTCCCCAAAAAATTTTGGGTTTCCCCCCGAATTTTTTTCTCATTAAAAAAAGGTTTTAAAAAAAACTATTTCCTGGGTTTCAGAGAGGGCCCGTACGGTGGTGGGAGAACATGGGGCCAATGCTCAAATTAAAGCAGAGGGGGCTTGGTTTTTCTTCATAAAAATGCTGGTTTTTTGTATGACACACAGAGACAGCCGCCGCTAAATTTAAAAAAAGCTTCACACCTTTTACTTATTGGGGATTATGGGTCAAAAAATGACCAAATAACTTTAAATGGGGGCGCAGGGCCCGATAAGGAAATTTAGCGCCAGAGGGGAAAGAACCGAGCGGGCAAAAGGGGCCCAAAATCCTACTATTAAATTTAAAAGAGCACACTCCCTTTTTAAACCGTCCCTCAGAAAGATTTCCCCACATTAAAGACAAACCTGCTTGTTAAACGCGATCCCGTTTGAGCCCCCCCGAAAAAATGGAGATAGTGTCAGCATAATTTTTTGTTTACGCACTGAACATTTTTGGGCCTTTCTTTGATCCGTCAGTGTCTACTGTCAATCGGTCAATAATCCATAAGTATTGCTAAAGCCAAAAAGAAACATGAGTTGATCTAAAACACAGATGAGAAGTAAATGGAATATTTGCATGTATTCTGTGTTCCTTGCAGACTGAACTGGATGGATGTGTGTAGGGTAGAAATACACACACTGGATTTGACACAGAGTTCCCCACAATAAGTGAAAAAATTAACTCTTTGCCACAGGTTGCAATATCCCCCCCCAAAAAAAACGCTGGTTCAGGAACAGGTGTGTATGTGACATCCACACACTGTGTATTTGAAAGGTATTTCACAACAGTAACTCTAAAATCAGAAGTATTTTGCACAGAGTGCAATCTAGTGCTGCTACAGAGAGATGCTTGTGCATATGAAACACAGTGACAAGTGGCAGAATGTAACATGGCTGCCCTATTTATATGGCTGTGACATCACAGAAGCTGACTGACTGCTGATTTGCTGCATGTCTGCACAGGTCATTGAGGGCGTTCCTTTTTTCCTCCCATTGTTCTTTGTGCCAAGTAACGCCATGTGCTCGCGGCCATTTTAGGTTCGTTAAAACAAATCGTCAGGAACTTCGGCTTTGTTCAGAATTAAATTTTTCTTGAAACTCTAAATTAATTCCACTTCGTTAGAATCGATTCGCTCATCTCTAATTAGGGTGTACAAAGATGGTGGTTTCTCTACTTCCTGCCTGGGGCTGGAAGTAACAAAATCAAAAACATGGTGGTGATCTAAGCCTTCAAAAGGCTTCCAGCTGCCATGTTAAGTGATCTGGGCCCCGCAATCTCGCTGCTGATGTCCCGATCGGAGTGAGAAACAGAACGTGGCACCGTTTCTCATTGATTTAGATGCTCTCCCAGGCTGTAACTGCCAAATGTTAACTTCAAAAAGTGCTGCAATCATGCTACAAAGCCCCTTACTGGCATTAGGACATACTCATACGTCCAATGTTGGTAAGGGGTTAAGGTTTGAAATTTGTCTGAGCATGTCCAAAAAAATGAATGGATGCATTTAAATGATGTCAAGACGGATGAATATTGATATCTATCCGTTTGTATCCATTTTCCATTGGCTTCAATGTCAGATTTCCATTTTTACTATTTTTTTCTGTGAAAAAAACAGAAATCTGACAGAATGGAGCCAAATTGAAACAAACCCACTGGAATCAATGAGTGACTATTCCTTTCCATTTTTCTCACTGCACAATAGAATAGTGTTGAGCGATTACGTTGGCCATCGACATCGGTCGATGGTCGACCATCATCGACAAGATATTCGATGGTCGATGGTAGATTATGATCGATGACCATTAAAGTCTATCGGAGAGCAACAACACCCCTTTATTCTTACACCCAAACAGGGCTGGAGAAGCTGGAAAATTTAAAAACCACAACAGTCAAATGGATACGTGCTACATCTTAAGCAACACACTTTTGGGTTATAAAAGCCACAGAAAAAAATCACAGACCATTTTACTATCCCCGTCTTGCACCACAGCATGACCCTTAAACCTGCATCACCCACAAATTAAAAAGTGCCAGAAGGCAGTATGATTTGAACCATCATTTTTCTTGAACTGGACATTGAATATCCCTGTCCTGGAACGCAGCATGAGCCCCAAACCTGCATGACCCCCAGATTTAAAAAGTGCCAGAAAAAGGAGTCTTTCAACCATCATTTTGGTTTCACTGGACATTGACTATGCCTGTCCTGGGCCACAGCATGAGCCCCAAACCTGCATGACCCCCACATTTAAAAAGTGCCGGAAAATAGTCTTTCAACCACCATTTTAGTTTCACTGGACATATACTTCCCCCGGGGCCCCCTTTTCCCCCCAATT
>JAODAL010054290.1:0-24733 GCA_025379985.1 Phyllomedusa bahiana
CCCCATCGTTAGCCGGTAGTGCCCCATTTTTGCCAGGTGTGCCTCCATTGTTCCCAGGTAGACCCCCCATTGTAGCAGGTTAGTGCCCCATTGTAGCCAGGTAGTTACCCCATTAGTAGCAAGGTAGTGCCCCCATTAGTAGCCAGGTAGTGCCCATTGTAGCCAGGTAGAGCCCTTGTAGCCAGGTTGTGCCCCTTTTGTAGCCAGGTTGTCCCCCCATTGTTAGCAGGGTAGTGCCCTCTCTGTTGCGGGGTAGTGCCCCCATTGTTACCCAGGTAGTGCCTCCATTTGTAGCCAGGTAGTGCCCCATTGTTAGCCAGGTAGTGCCCCTCTGTTGCCAGGTATTGCCCCCATTGTTAGCCAGTTTGACCCCCCATTGTAGCCAGGTAGTGCCCCCATTGTAGCCAGGTAGACCCCCATTGTACCCAAGACAGTGCCCCCCTAAAACGAATAAAAATAAAATAATAAAATTTACTTACCTGACCAGGCTCCTGCAGAGCGGCCGCTCCGGCGATCTCCTCAGCAGTGTCACAGGGGAAGTGGAGAGCAGCCGCGCGTCACTTCCTCTGTGACGCTGACTTGTGTGTACGGCGCACCAGCGGTGCCGGACATACAGGGGGGGGAGGGGGGAGGGAGCGATCCCTCCTCCCTTTCCCCCCTGCTCAGCGAGGTTTTCCGGAGGGTGGAAGCGGGCGCAGGCCCGCTTCCCCCGCCTGGGGGAAAACGGACCGGCGGGGGCCAGAATAGCGCACCAGCGTTTACCCCGGGCTCCGCGGCATTTTAAAGGACCCTGCCGCCTGCTGGCGGGGGAGAAATGCCAACTCCCCGGGGGGGGGGACCCCAAATAGCGGGACCCCCCCCCCAAAAAAACGGGGAGAGTTGGATGTATGCTTTATGGATACGTCTAAGGTCGTTAAGGGGTTAATTCTTTCTTTCTTTCCTTCTTTCTTTCTTTCTTTTCTTTCTTTCTTTCTTTTTTTTCTTTCTTTCTTTTGGCAAATATAAATAATTTTGGTTCCTAATTGACCTAATACAGTCAAGGTTTGTTCTGATTTCATGTCAGATTGTAAGAAAAACATATGTGTATGGAAACTTCTGGTTTTAACTGTATGTGCGTGCAACGTTTCAAAGGAAACTGTGCTGCTCGGTTACCAGCTACTTCCTACTATCCTTATGTGATTATATGGACTATATGAAAGGACTGTGAAGCCACATCTAACCAGGAGTATATCACTTTTTATTTTTCATACATTATAATAGCTTTTTAATCCAAAGAATCATTGTATTGGCAAAAATGCAATAATTAAAGAATTCCGAATCTGTACAGTGTGCTGTATATATGAACACTATCCTGACATACAGGTTGAGAAAAAGGAGCGGGGCTTAGTTGCAACTTTGAACTTAAAAAAAGAAGGACCAAAAAAATCTCCTTAGAAGAGTTAATTGTCATTCTCCTACAGTGTTTAAAGGGATCCACAAAGGGCAGTACATGAGAGCCCATCACATATGTACAACGGATGAGGAGTTCCAAACATATATGCAGAGATAAATAGATAAGTTAATACCATTTTCCCCCAAAAATAAGACATTCCCCGAAAATAAGACCTAGTGCAATTTTTTCAAGATTAGAAATATAAGACCTCCCCTGAAAATAAGACCTAGTGGCAGCTATTGCTACAGCTCCCCCCACGCCATACATTAGCATTAGCAAATCATTTAGATAGGTCTTAACTTGTGTGGGAGGCTATCTGGACAAGAGGTGATAATTTAAGAAAAGTGCTATTGCTAGACATGAGATATTGGGGCCAATGATTCTAAAAGAAATGGAATCACAAGAAATTCACCATGAAATTCAGGGTTTGGAGAGTGACAATGATGTTCCTGAAGATGATGACGTGGTAAGTGTACCATAGATTGTTGTACATGGAAATAGAGTCATAAGAAATTATTGACGGAATTCAGAATCTGGCTGATTATTCTGATGTTTGTGATGACAGGACTACAGTATATTAACCCCTTACCGCCGGAGCCAGTTTTGGCCTCTCTGACAGAGCCCCATTTTTGAAATCTGTCGTGTCACTTTATGTGAGAATAACTTTTTGACACTTTAACCTATCATGTGATTCAGAGATTGTTTTCTCCTGAACATTGTGCTTTAAGATGTAAGAAATTTTGGTCCAAAAAAAAAATGATTGTTTATTTGTGAAAAATATCAAATTATCGTGAAAAATGTGAAAAATTTACCAATTTCAACTTCAAAAATTTCTGCATGTAAGACAGATAGTTATTCCAATCAAAATTGTTTATAACTAGCATCTCCCATATGTCGGCTGTAGTTTGGCATCATTTTTTTTAAATGTCTTTTTTTTTTTTTTTACGACATTAGGGGGCTTTATAATTTAGTAGTATTTTTCAAATTTTCAAGAAAATTTGCAATATACTTTTTTTAGGGACAGTCAGTTTAACGTGACTTTGATTGACCTGTATGTTAGATACCCCATAAGTGACTCATCTAAGAAACTACACCCTTAAAGTATTCAAAACCACATTTATGAAGTTTATTAACCCATTAGGTGTTTTCACAGGAAATTAAAGAAAGTGGAAGGAAATTTCAAAAATTTCACTTTTTTTGAGATTTTAAATGTTATACATTATTGAAGAATTTTAAATGTGTAGGGAAATGCAAATTAAATTTGATTCCCATTTCTGCTTTTTTTCAGAGATACCCCACATGGGCCCCAGTGCATTTTTGGCTCAAACAACCCCCAAAAATAGGAGGAGCCCCTAGGGGGACTCGGGGGGTCCTTTTCATTACGATTATATTTGGGGGGCTTTTGGGTTTTGCGGACACCCAAAGGTTTCCCAAAATTAATTAAAACCCCCTAAAAAAAACCATATTGGAAATAACCCCTTAGGGGAATATACCCCGGGGTGTAGTGGTTTTTCCCCCCACAGGGTTTACAAATTTTTTTAGGTTGGGCTTAAAAATAAAAAAAAATATTTTTTTCAAATTTCAATTTTACTGAAAAGTTTAATTTTTCAAGGAATCTTGGAAAAAAGCCCCCCAAATTGTGTGCAATTTTTCAAAAATTCGGCAATACCCTACTGTGGGTGTAAAAATGCTGTTTTGGGGCATGGCAGGGGGGTAAAGGGAGGGGTGCTATTTTGGTTTTCATGGCGGCCCGGGCACCCCTGCCCTCGGCGTTTCCCTGCCTGCCGGGCCGCGGCGGGGGCATTGGGTAAACCCCCGGCCCCCTGTCCCCAGCGGCTCGCTTACTGGCCCCCCCCCGGTAAAGGGGGTTGTTTTTTCCCGGCCGTCGTGAAACTTGCGGGGCCCCCTAGCGCTTTTTGGCGCGCGCGGCGGGTTTTAAAAATTTAAAGGGCCAGTGCCCGGGGTAATTGGCTTATTCCCGGGCACGGGTTTCCTATAAAATGTATCCCCCCCGGGGGCCCCTTTGTTGCCAGTTTTGTTGGTGTGCTTTTTTTGGAGATTTTGGGAAAGTGTCCTTGTGCCCCCGTATTGCTTATGGGTTGTACCAGCCCTTTTTCCGCTAGTTTCCGGACTTCCTTTTTTCCCCTGCCTGCCCGTTGTCCGCCTCTGACCACGAACCCCGGGCCCGCCGCCCTGACCTTCTGCCTTTTCCCTAAACTACTTTTTTGGGATTACGACCCTTGTACCCGCTTACCCCGGCCCGGGCCCCCGCAAGCAATTCACGTCGGGGGTTTTAAAACCCCTTGGTTTACCCCTTACGCCGCCCCAAAGGTCCATCCCGTTTTCGGCGGGTTTTGGGGGAAAACGGGGGCTATTGGGACTGGGTTCCTGGCGTGGTTAATCCCAAAGCTTCCCGGGGGGTCACGGACCCCCGTTAAGTCACTTTTGGGCTTTTGGCGCACAGATATTGGGGGGGCCCCAATGTGCACCCCCAAACCCCCCAAAAGAAATAAAACGGTAAAAAACCTTCCGGGAAGTTGCTCCAATTTGGTTTAACCCCCCTCAGGGATCTCACCTAAGGGTGTTTTTTGGGTTTTTGGGGGCACACAGGTGTTCCTTTATTTTTTTTTAGCATTGGGCCCAGGGAAAATTGGAGGGGGGAAAACGAGTTCCGCCATTGTTTTTGGGCTTCATTTTTACGTTTTTGCCTTAGGGATAAATGGGGGGATAACTTTATATGGGGGTCGGGGGTTTAAAATTAAAATGATAAAAATTTTTAATATAGTTTGTTAGGGTTTTTTTATTTTACACAATAGAAGGGGGTTTTTTAAAAAAAGTTGCTTTTTTTAAGTTGTGTATTCTGAACCCCTTTAGCTTTTTTAAAATTTTTTGATATGGAGTCCCTTTTGGGCTTTTTTTTTACGAGATGATTTGATGTTTTTTTGAACCCTTTACGGGGGGGATATGATGCTTTGATATTTTTTATTAAGGTTTTTTTTAAAAAGATTTTGTACAAAAACGGGAAAACCCGGGGAAATGTTTTTTATTTTTTTTTTTTTACAGCGGTAATGGGGGGTTTAAAAATGATTTGTTTAGTTTTACTCAGGGGTTTGGGTTTTAGTTTAAAGTATACCACATTTGTTTTATTTGTTTTAATTTTTTAAATGTTTTTAAACCAATAAAAAACATTTTATTTGAAAAGGAAAACACGTTTTTTGTTTCAGCATTTTGGGAGACCCATAACTTTTTTTTTTTTCTGTTTATGGGCTTTTATAGGGCCCTTTTTTTGTTGGGATAAATTGGGACTTTTTTTTAAATTTTGGTTAAAAAAAAAAATTTTTTTGGGGGGGAAAGACTTTATGATCGTTTTAAAATCTTTTTTTTGGGGAAGGGGGGGGTGAAGAAAAATACTGAAACCCTTGCAGGGTTTTTTATTTTTATTTTAATGGGTTTTCCCCGGGGCAGTACCCGGGAAAAAGGGTTAGTTTTATTGGGGGTTTTGAGCCCAATTATGGTGTTACCCAATTTTATGTAGTTTTTTATTTAAAAGCAAATTTTTTAAAAAAAAAAGTTTTTTTTATTGTGTTTTTAAAACAATTTTTATGCTGCTATTTTAATAGCCAGAACTTTTTTTTTTTTCCCGTATACAGAGCTGGGAAAGGGATTTTTTTTTTTGGGGATGAATGACTTTTTTAATTTAGGATCCTTTGATTTTGGGGTTATGAGTTTTTAAATTATTTGTTTACTCCTTTTTTTAAATTTGTGTGGGGTTGAACAAAAATGGGCTATTTGTGACTGTTTTTTTTTTTTTTTTTTAGGGGCTTTTCAGTAGGGGTTTTTTTAAACATAAAGGGATTTTAGGGGGGGGGTCCAAACGCAGGGGGGCGATATCAAAAAAGGAAAAATTTTATTTTTTTTTGATTTTTTTTAGGGGGGATTGGCGTTTGAAAAGGGGGAAAAAGGGCGTTTTTAACGTGTTTTTATTTTTTTTTTTTTTTGTGTTTTGTTTTTTTTTTTTTTTTTAACTTTTTTTTAACTTTTTAAATATTTTTTAACCTTTTTCCCCAGGGGGGGAATTGCATGAACGATCGCCCAGATCTTTTCAGGAAATTAGGAGATCGAATACTTTTTTATAGTTTGATTTTTGGGGTTTTTGGTTTCCATGGCCCAACTGTCTGTCACGATCCCCACATGCTTTTGTGGGCATGGGGCGTCACCAGAAAACCGGGAAAGGGGTTTGTATTCGCGTGGGGGCTTTTGGGTTTAGGAAAAATTCCCAATTTCCCGGCGTCAGCCCCGTTACTGCGCCAAAGATCGGCGGGCAGAAGGAGCTCATCCGCCCCCCGAAAAGCCGCGATGTAGGGGACCACGATGTCGAAATGGGGGGGGTTAACCCCCCGGGGCCGGGGGAAGCCCCATCCGGCCGGGGGGGGATGCGGCATGATCCCAGCGGAAAATAAAACCCGGGTTTCATGCCGCGATCTTGGGGGCCCCGCTTGTGAGGCGAAAGATCCCCCTTGACTTTATAAACGGCCCCAATTTTTGGGGGGGAAAAACCCCAAACCGGGGCTTTCCCGTAGAGTACGAAAAAATGTGGGAAAAGGGGTTAAAAAATTGTGGTTTTTTTGTTCAACACTAATTTTGTGAAAAGTCGAAAAGTGGGTATCTTGCGGGTTTTTTAGAACTTTAAAATCTTTTGAAAAGTGCGTCTAAAAGTCTGATACTTTCAAAAAAAACTCGGATAGACGCTTTAAATATATCCCAAATGATAGGGCTGTGCCCCGCAATTTTGGTAATCCCCCTTTTTTGAGCAATGCCCCTTTTTTGGAAAAAATGTGCCTTTTTTTGGACTTAAGGGCCAATGTATGAAACGGGTTTTGGGGTCTAAACAACTTTTTTTTTCCCCCTTATTAGAAACCCTTTTTTTGGGGGGTTTTAAAAAGTGAGTTTTAGAAAAAAATTTTTTCAAAACACGTGGCCCTTAATGCGCCAAAAGGGCCCACATTGTCCCCAAAAAAAGGCGCATTGCGTCAAAAAAGGGAAATTCGAAAATTTGCGGCGACAGCTTTATCATTGGTAGATATGTAATGGGCCTTAATCGAGGAGATTGCACAAACGGGGGTGCAAAAAAATTTGTAATCCCGCCTGAACGGGGATTCAGGGAATGGGGGCACGCAAAATATATTTAGGCGCTTTTACAAAGTGTTTTTCCCGGCATAAATGGCCTATTTTTGGTGTACGCCCCGTTCATTTACTTTGGGAAAATTTGGGCCCATAAATTTGTGGTTTTTGGAAAAAATAGCCCAAAAAAAAGGGGCGTTGGCGTGTTGGGACATGTTCCCCCTAAAGTGAATTCTTTTTTAATGAAAAAAAAAGACACCCCTGAAAAAAAGGGACCTTTAACGTTTTCTTTAGGAAAAAAAAAATAATAAAAGGGACACTGTTTTATTTTCGGGAAAAACATGGTAGGGGGGGTTTTAAAAAAGGGGACAAAAAAGGGTTTTAAAAGAGTTGGCCAAGAGGTTGGTAGGATGGCCAAAAAGGGGGAATTGCAGGGGGAAGTAATAAAGGGCGATTCCCAACATTTGTTTTGTGTTGACCTCATGCTTTGCTTTTTCAACATTCTATTTAAAAAAAAATTTGGGAAAGGGGGTTTCAAAATTTATGCACAATTTTGAAAATTTTTATTTGGAAATAGAGCCAGAGTTTTATACAGCAGGAGTAAAACTATTGGGAACCAGATAGTACGGTCCAATATTCAATTATGTAGATCAAAGAGGCAAAAAATTTTTTTTTGCATTAAAAAAAAAGGCCCATTTTTCCCTGTTTGCCTGCCGAAAATTCTCAGCGTTTAAAAAGGGAAAAAAAAAAAATTTTACAAAAGGGTTTTTGGGTTTCCCTTTTGGGGGATACTTTACTTAAAACGCAAACAATGTTGTATATCTGTGGAAGTGCCCCTGCATTAAAATTTTTTTTGTGGGTCAAAAATTTCAAAAGCAATCAAGAAATTTGGTTTAAAAGAGCAGAGGCTAAAGAAAAAAGACACAAGATGGGAAAAAAGGGGGTGAAGTTTTAAGAAAATTTTGGTGAATCCCCCAGTTGCATTTTCGTGAAATTTGGCCAATTTAATGTCAGTGAATTAGAATGGTGCGAGCTGGAAGAGATTCGGGGCTGTGATCATCAGCAAATGAAAACATGTTTATTACAAAGGTAAATATACTGGATAACTCAAATTGAAGCGCTGGCCCCTTGGGAATTGAATGAGGGATGCCAGTGGAGTGTGTTCCGGTAATATGGAGAGTTCAGATTTACTTTCCCTATGCTTAAATTTTCGCCCTGGGTTCTAGGATGTTTTGAGGATTTCCCAAAAATGGCTAGAGGCTACAATGGTGCTGGAACCTGAAGCTGTGGATCGCAAAATTAGGTAAAGTTTACCGATGAACGACTACTAGAGTTAAATGTATCAGCCCCAAAAATGGGTATTGAAATTTGTAGCCCTTTTTGGGGATAAGTATAATAACGAGGTGTTGGGTAGCATAGGGGAAATAAAAATACTGATTGGGGTTTTATTTTTACCCTTTCGTTTTTTATTTCTCTTCTGTGACTTTTATTTTTCAGAAATTTCCCGGGTTTGAAACTCGGTGGATTTTCCTTTAAAAATGATTGGAAAAAAGATTTTGTGAGAATAAATAAATTTTTGGGGAAAATTTTTTCGGGTTTTTTTTCAAAAAAATTTTCCAAGAACTACTGAAGGGAGTCATTTTGAAATCCCTTTATATTTTGAGGTCCTTTTGTCATAAATGTTGTAAAAGTTTTGTGGGATAAATTTTTTTACTCTGTTTATTTACCCGATTTTTATATAGATGTAGTTCAATTTTTCTGTAACTTTTTACATTTTCCTTGTGTTTTTCCCCGCTTGTTTTACTGTGTAATGGAACAAAAATAGCTTGTTTTTAGGTTTATTTTTATGTAAAGAAGGGGTGGTGTTTTTTAAGGTTTAGCAGGAGACAGATTTGGGTAGTAATTTACTATAGTTCGCTTTAAGAGACCAAGAGAACCGACGCAGACATAGAGTTGAAGGGTTTTTCAGGGGTTTTAAATTTTTATGAAAATGTTTAGCTGTGTCAAAGATTCAGACCCACTTTTGGGAAAGGGGGCCCGTACAGTTATTATTTTTTTAAATTTTATTTCATTTTATTTTTTAGCAGGGAATATATAGAATTTTGGAAATTTTTGAGGAATATGGAGAGAAAGTTTTTAAAAGGCCCCAGGATTTTTGGTTTCTTTGCAATCCCCCCGGGGGAAAGAATTTGGAAACGAATTGCAGGAAAATGTATTTGATTTTGACCAGTGATGAAGGGTTTTTTTCCCCAGGGCAATCAAGTGAAAACTGAAGACTCAGAAAAGGGAAAAAAATCCAGAAGGTAATAGGGGTTTTTTGTATTTATTTGTTTTCCCACAATGGTTGGGGCCCGGCCCCACTAGCAGAATTTTGGCCCGAATTTGCCCTTTTGGTAAACCCTTTCCCCCAATACAGGGCCCTACCCCGCCCCCTATGCCCGAAGCTCCGCTCCGAACCCGGGCGGGGGCCGCTGTCAGGGGACGAAACAGCGCTTGCTTCGCGAAGCAAGGCTCCCTCCCCGACGGCTCCAGCCCGGGGGGCCGAGCGGAGCTTCCCGGAAAGAAACTGCTTGTATGAAACGGGAGGTACGGGGGGATTGTGGTGGAATTAATTACGGTCGGATATTCCCCCTAATCAGCCAGTTGGGGCACGGGCCCTTTTCAAAAAAAAAAATTCAAAAATTTATCAACTTTTTTCCCGATATTCCCAAGCACATAATGGGGGGGGTCGGGTCATGCAAATTTTGTTGCCTCGTGACCATCCTTTTTGGTCGTGGGGCAGGGAAAAAACAGCAAAAATCCCAGAAATGGGGGTTTAACAAAAGGTAACGATGGGGGGCCCAAGGTAATGCAACAAAAACAACCCGAGAAGGCGAAATTTAAGGAATATAGTTTTTAGCGGGTGGTATTCAAAGGAAACCCGTTGAAATTTGGGGAAAATTTTTGGTTTGGGGTTTACCAAGCCCCAAAAAAAATTTTTCGAGGGGCACCCGGGGCCCTTTCAGGATACGCCCGAAGGAAAAAATTTTTTATCGATAGTCCTTTTTAGGCAAGGCGTTTATTTTTTGATTTTATATATAATTTACACATTTTAAAGAAATGTACGCTTTTCGAAGCTTTCCGGGAAAAATAATTTACAGTTTACTCTATTGATGAGGAGCTAGATGCATTTATTGGTAAATTTTATTTCTGGGGAATATCTGGCACGAAGTCACTCGATTTGCGTATTTGGGTTTTGGGCTGGGGAAAAAGTTTTGCAAACGACAATGTTTTTGGGAACCCTTTGTTGAAATTAAGAGGTTTCTCAGATTTGATGAGAAATCTACGATCAGAGGAAATGGGAAACGGACATGTTTGCTCTATTTTCTACTGTGGGGAACCGGTTTATTGAAAATTTTTATTGCGTGTTAGAAACTGGCCCAAAAATAAGGTGGATGGGGCAATTTTCCCAAGCAAAAATTGGTGTCCATTCACGCAGTACAAGCCCGATAAATTTTGGCCACAAATATTTTGGTAGCTGTTGATTTAAAGGGTAGCCCAAAAATTGGCAATGGCTTCCCCTTTTCTAGGCAAAGATGGGCCCCACGCCGTGCTGAGGCCCTTTAGCTGAAACCAAAGTTTGGGAAAGAAGTTATTGGACCCTTTTTGAAAAAAAAAGGGGCAAGTTTTCAAAACCCATTTAATTTTTTTACTTAAATAAAATTTTGTAAACAGTAAAAAGCAAAGGAAAACCCCCCCTGGGAACCCCTGAAAAAGATTTAAAGGGGGAGAAGTGCCTAAGAAATAAAAACCATGAAGGAGGGAAATTTTTACAACCTAAAGTGTTTAGAAATGAAGGGAAAATTTTTCACTTACAGTAATTTAAGGAAAGGTCAAAAAAAAATGTTGTCATTTTTTAGTTCCGTCCATCCCGATGTTTTTGTTGGGGTTTATTCCGGGTAAAAAAACTCCAGAAAAATTTAAAATTTTTTCAAAGAAAAAAAATTTGGAGTAGATGTTGTGGATCAGATGGGCCCCAAAAATTTAAACCCACGAACATGCACAAGGAGATGGCCCTTTTGCATTTGAAAATGCCTTTTTGACTTTGCGGGGATAAAAAAGGGAAAGGATAATATTCAAGGAGAATTTCCCCCCAAAAAAATGTCAAACAAAGGGATTTTTTTCAAACGCTTGTGAGGAGTTGAGTGGTCCCCTTTTGTCAAGATAGGGGAAAAAAAGGGTTTCCCCGTCCCAAATTTTTTTTCATGTCAGAAGTTGGGTGGTTTTAACAAATTTTGCCAGACCCAAAAAAAAGTGAAAAAAAATAGGGTCTGTCGGAATTGTAAGGGCTTGTTGGGGAAGTCTTTGTGTGGGGGAAAGGGACTGCCAATAAATCAAAAGGGAATGCCCAAAATGCAAAAAACAAAAAGTTTTTTGAATGAATTCTGCGCCTATTTTTATTTTTATGTCCTCCCCCTACATTTTTTTCTGCTTTTTGGGTTTTTCCCCCCGGTTTTTGTTTATATGTGTGAACTTGAATAAAAAAAAATGTTTGAAAAGTTATTTTTAATTATTGTTATTTTCTGTAGAAAAATAAGAAAAGCAAAAAAAAAACAATCAAAAGGATTACTGTTGGATCTCACAATAATAATAATACATTACAAAAAATATAATTATTAATAAATAACCACAAATGAAACTCTAAAAATAAACGAAAACAAGCAAGGAGTCAAAATGACTCCTTTCAGTAGTTCTAGGCGGGGTTCACGAGTCCAGTAGTCCTCGTGTTAAGGCCTCGTTCACACGGCTTATTTCAGAACGTATTTACAACGGATTTCCGATGTAAATACGTTCTGAAATCAGTTGAAAATCAGTTGCAAATAAGTGCACTAGTGTGGCACGTATTTGTAACTGATTTCCCGACGGATTCACCATCTACAATCATTGTAGGTGGTGAATCCGTCCGGAAATAATTGACATGTCAAATTGTTTGTCCGTCCGGAGTGCCGTCGGCTATCCGCGGCGGGACTCCGGAACGGAGTTTTGGTCGTGTGTGAACGACGCGCCGTATTTTCTATTGAAATCAATAGAAAATAGGCTGTGACTTATTTCGGACGGATTTGCCGACGGATTGACGATCGTCAATCCGTCGGCAAATCGCTCCGAAATAAACCGTGTGAACGAGGCCTAAGGGTCTCTAGTGCCAGTGCCTTTTTAGATAAAGCGATCACGTTTTACAATCACATTGTTTGAATGTACATGTTTGTAGCAATGTACCACCAGAATGGTGAATGATTTTAGGTTATATGTAATAAATGTATCCTATGTTACATAAGGTTATGTTAGAAGAGCTTTGCTACACATTTTATATATTACAGTTAGGCCTTGTTCCCACTGCAGGGGATTTCACCCGGTTTTTCAGGCGTTTTTCGGTTTTGAAAACTGTGTACAAACTGGGTGAAAACTTTTAACATGGGCCTCTATGGAAAACCGCCGCAGCGGGCCCCACTGCATTGGTTTCCCCTGGTTTTCGGGCGGTAGATGAATATGACATGGGCGCAGTGCGGGACTTAGGCGCCGTGCGGGACTGCGCCGAAAATCTGTTCCGATGCGAGACAAGCTGGAGAACAGCGAGAAATCATTCAACATGTCCGTGCGGAGTATTAATCAAAAATTCCTTTTTAAAAGGGCGGAAAACATTCTCAGAAAAGGGGCTAAAACCCTTAAAAAAAAAAATACAAAAAAAAAAAATCATTTTTCCAATATCCTAATTCAAAAATTAAAGGATATTGGAAATTGCCGGGAAATACGGGAAATTCAAATTCTGAAAGCTATTCTCATTGTGGGAAAAAAACCCCGGCCCAAAATCTAATAAAAGCACAGGCCCCATTAAAAACCAAAGGGAGAACTATTGCCCAATCAGAATAGGAGCGACAAAGACCCATTTTTTTCCAAGGGAGAAGTTTGACCAAAAAAAACCAAAGGGCGGGACAGTTAAAAATTTACAAAAAAAATACAGAAAAGAGCTGTTTGGCTGAGCTAGGGGGCTTGGCTATGGGGGGGCCAATCAAGCGCAACAACTTCTCCTTTTTTTTGTCCTTATGGAAGAGGGGCCACTAAAATCCGGCGCTCACCCAGGGCGCATGAAGTATTAAAAAAAAAAATTTCATTTTGATTAAGTGTAAAATAAAAATCAAGTGTAAAACTTTAACCCACAAAAAAGAGCAAAAACCTTCTGAAAAAAATAAATCATTTTAAAACCCCGAAAAACGAGTTTGTCGCCGAGCCCCGGGCTAAAAAGGGGAATGCAATAGAAAAAACGCCGGGAAATACAGTAATTAAAAATTTTTTAAGCTTTTCCCCTTTTTTGGTGGGCAAAAACCCCAATCAAAATAGGAGCAAAAGTGGCCCATTAAAATCCAAATGGAGGAAAATTTGACCAATCAAATAGGGGGCGCCAAAGACCCCATTATAACCTATGGAGAAAAATTTGCCCAAAACATTTAAAGGTGGGGAATTTTAAAATTTTAAAAGAAAAAAGCAAAAAAAGGGAGCAGTTTGGGTTTTGAAGCGGGGGGGGCTCGTCCAGCTTATGCCAATCAAAAGGGGGAAGTTTACTTTCTCATAGAGTTCTATGGGGAAAAAAACCAAGCGAAGCTCTGGTTTGGGCTAAGTTACAATGGGCCCGGGGTAATTGGCCCAAAGGAGACGAGCGGGGCTCCTTTTGGGTTTTCTAATGAATCGAAATAAAACTGTACATGGCCGAAATCAAAGATAATACTTTTAAATTTTTTTAACAAAAGGGTTTTTTAGCCCCTTTTATCTGAAAAAGTTTTTCCCATTTAAAATGTATTTTTAAATCAAAACTTCATGCCGCACGGTGCGGGAGCGCCGGGGTTTTTCATTTCCCGCCTTTTCCTTTAGACTACAATGGGAAAAAAGTACTCGCCCCTTGATTGGTTTGGGATCCCAAAAGCCTACCGTTACCCTCCGCCAATCCACCCCTTTTCTGTATTTTTTACTTTTTTTTTGAACTTTCCCCCTTGGATTTTGTTTGGAAAAAACTTCTCCTGGGTTTTTTGGGGTTTTTGGGTCCCCCCAAATTCTGATTGGCAATATTTCCCCTCCATAGGTTTTAAGGGACCTGTGCTCCTATTCTGTTTGGGGGCTGGTTTAGCAGACCAATAAAAAATTTAAATTTTAAATTTTTTCCCCGGGAAATTCTCCTTTTTGAAAATTCCTTTTTGTAGCCCCGGGTTCCTCGGCGACAAAGGGTTTGGTTGGGGGGATTTAAATCTTTTTTTTTAAAGAATTTTCAGCTCTTTCTGATAATGTTTTACACTTAAAAAAAAATTAATTTTTTTTATTCATACCCCATCCCCAGGGCGCTGAACCCCGAGATTCCCTTTCCCCCAATCCCCATAGCTAAAAAGGGAGAAGTAGCTCGCCCCCCCCCTAAAGGGCGGGGATACCCAACCCCCCGTCCGCATTAACCACCCCAGCCCCTTTTCTGCCTTTTTACGGGTTTTTTTGAACGGGCCCCCCTTTGGTTTTGGATTGGTTCAAAATTTTTCCCAAAACTTTTTTTTTTTTTTTTTTAAAAAAAAAAGGGTCTTTGTCGCTCCTACGTTTGGGGTGAGCTAGCCAACCCCCTCTACCCAAAACCCAATCACCCTTTTTTTTGCTTTTTTTTTTATTTTTTTGAACTTTTCCCCGCTTTAGAATTTTAAATTTAACGGTTTTTTCCCCGGAAATTTTTCCAACACCCCCGATTTCTTGATATTGCGCCGTTCTAGTTTTGGGAAATGTTTTTTTTTTAATTTAGGGTTTATTTTTTGGGGTTTTCCCAGCTCTTTCCTGACATTTGATTTTCCCCCCTTTATAAAGGCTTTTTTTTTCGGATTCATACTCCGCTGCAGGGTGCGGAGCGCCGAGATTTCTGTGGGCGATCTTCTATCTGCCCCCTCGCAGGGTTCCAAACCTGCTTCATTCCCCGCCCCCGGAGAAATTTAAAACCAAAAAAAACCAGTTGCCTGGGGAAAGCGGGCCGACCCGCTGCACGGGCGCCTTCGCTTTGTCCGCCCTCGCAATGGGACATGCCCGGATTTTTTGGGAGCGCGGCCGCGTCCCCCCCGGAACGCCAAAACCCCCGGCCCAACCGCGCCCACTGACCGCCCCTTCATGGGGGGCGCAGCGAAAGGGGGCGAACGCGGGCGCCAAACCACCGCATCCCACGCCCGAGGGGGGTTTCGGGGCCGGGGGGCGCAGTATACGCCAAAAAACGGGCGTAAAGGCCCTTCCTTTTCAAGCCCGCCCTATATGTCTCTAGACCTCAGTTGCTTCTTTACATCCACAAAGACAGTCCTTTTCTTTAGAATTTTAAAAGAAAAATCAGCAAAAAGCATTTATTTTTAACTAAGATGGCAATTTTGATTCTAACGAAGTTTTTAATTTTTCCTTTTTAGAATTTCAGGAAAATTTGGGTTGGGAAACCGAAGTCGAATTTTGGGGGTTTACTTTCGGGTAACGAAGTGTGCTTTTGATTGTTTAAAATGGCTGCGTAGCACTGGCGCTCAGGGGGCAAAGCACTCTGGGAGGAAGAAACATAGCCGCATGACATTCAAAAATAAAACCCAATCAGAGACCGGGGTTCTGTGCCGTCACCGCACTAATAAGACCGAGCGCCCCGCGGGGGACCCATACCGCTCTAAACTGAAAACTAAAGGGGAAGGTTTTTGGCTGGGGGTTTGTAGCGCTTTTTTAAAAAACTGTTTTTTATACAGCATTTCTGGGGGTGTCTCAGCTGTCTAAAGACTGTTCCTCTGAATTTTCTTTTTCGTTTTTTTGGGGTTTTTTTGGTCAAAAATCCAGTGTGGGGCCACTGCAGCTGCATTTACTTCCCAATACCCAAATTTGGGGGATCTAAGCCATTTCCCTTTGTATTCCTTTTAAAAGAAACACCCTTTTTTAACAAAAAACAAAAAAACCACTTCATTTTTGGCGCTGAATTCAAATTGCGAAATTTTAAACACCCGGGGGTTTTAAATTTAAAGGGTTTTTTTTGCGGGTTTGGGCTGACAAAAAAAAAACCCTTTCTTTTTCAACGCCAAATATAAATTTTTTTTTTTTTGGAAGCCAATTCACAAGCAAAGGCAATTTAAACAACTGTACTCTTGTTTGTGGTCGTAAAAAACCCCAAAAGTAACACCAAAAACTACTATTTTTTGTGGGGCCAATTTTTTTGGGCGCAATTTACATCCGGGGGTTAATTAAGCTTTGTTTTGCTGGTGTGCGAAAAAATTTAAACCCGGGTCTTTTAAAACGCCAAATATAAAATTTTTTTTTTTTGGGTAGCCTTTTTTCCACAAGAAAAAGGCCCTAATTAAAAACTGTTCCTTGTTGGGGTTGCGTAAAAACCCCAAATTTTGTAACCCCCATTTAAATTTTGTGGGGCCTCAATTCTTTGGAAAAATTTACATCCCTTTTTTAATTTAAAGGGGTTTTTTTTTGCTGGGGGTGCTGAAAAAAATAAACCCGGGCCCTTTTTTCAAGGGGCCAAAATATATTTTATTTTTTTTTTGGAAACCCAAATTTTCACAAGAAAAGGCAAATTTACAACTGTATCCTTTTGTTGGCTAAAAAACATCAAATTTAACACGCTACTATTTTTGTGCGGCTCAATTCTTTGGGCGCAATTTACATCCAGGGGTTAATTAACTTTTGTTTTGCGGGTTTTGTTTGACAAAAAAAAACCCGGTCTTTTTTCAACCCCAAATATATATAAAAATTTTTTGGTAGAAAAATTTCCAAAAGAAAAGGGGCAAATTTAAACAATTTAAACCCTCTTGTTGTGGGGCGTAAAAAACCCAACCCCAATTGTAACACCCCACTATTTTGGGTGCGGCCCCAATTCAAATTGCGAAATTTTACACCGGGTTTTTAAATTAAGGTTGTTTTGCTGCTGTGCTGAAAAAAATAAACCGCCCTTTTTCAACGCCAAATTATTATTTTTTTTTTTTGGGGAAGCCAAATTTCCCAAAAGCAAAGCTAATTCCCAACTGTATCTCTTGTTTTTTTGGCCCGTAGAAAACCCCGCAATTGTAAAAACCAAAAAAGGGCTACTTTTTGGTCCCCGGCCAATTTTTTGGGGCGCAATTTCCACCCGGGGGTTAATTAAAGGTTGTTTTGCTGTGTGTTTGAAAAAAAAAATAACCCTTTTTTTTCAACTCAAAATTTATTTTTTTTTTTTTGGTAACCTAATTCACAAAAAAGGGCAAATTACAACTGAAATCTCTTGTTGGGTGGCAAAAACCCCAAAATTGTAAACAAAACCGCTAAAAAGCTACTTATTATTTTTGGGGGCCCAAAATTTCTTTGGCGAAATTTTAACATCCGGGGGTTTTAAATTAACGTTGTTTTGCGGGTGTCCGAAAAAAAAAAACCCCTTTTTTTTTTAAACCCAAAAATAAAAAATTTTTTTTGGAAAGCCTAATTCAAAAGCAAAGGCAAATTTTACAACTGAAACTCTTTTTGGGGGGGCGTAAAAAAACACTGCAAATTGTAACACGCTACAAAGTTTGTGCGGCTAAATTTTCTATGGCGAAATTTAAAAACTTTCCAGGGGTTAATTAAGCGTTTTTTTTGCGTGTGCTGACAAAAAAAAACCCGTCTTTTCAAACGCCAAAATATAAAATTTTTTTTTTTACCAAATTTTTCACAAAAAAGGGAAAAATTTAAAACAGTTGCCCTTTTCTTTTAGAAAAAACCCAGTAGTCAGACAGAGAGGTGAAAGGCTCTGCAAACTACGATTGGCAGTGGCACAAACTTTCTAAAACGGGCCCAGGCGCACCCACAATTTGGGGACTTCGCAGCAGGGCCTCGGGGGGCCCAAAACGCCGCGGTAAACCCTAGCGGCCGGGGTGTTGCGAAACCCCAAAGGGGTTTTCTTAAATTGGGGTTGCAAGGTCATCCTTTTCCTCCCAATGACATCTGACAAACCCCACCAAGACCCGGGGAACCCCTCAACACAACACTTGGGTTGGGGAAAGGGCCCGGGACGGTCACCGGCCCCCTCACCGCCCCTCGGGCCCTCCTCGTCCCATCCATTTTCCCCAGCCGGGGATCTACTAATTTTGGTCGGTCTAAAGCGCCACTATATAGCGGGGAAATGAACAATTTGGGGGGAAGGGAAAGTCACCAGCTCCCGGGCAGCGAAAAAAATGGGGCCAATACCCCCAGCTTTTTGCAGTGGGCCGGAAAAGGGTATAGTTTGGGGAGAGGGGGCATGGGGGGGTAAATTTTGGGGGAGAGGCCCACCCTTTGGGCTTACCAAGCCCGGGTGATGGGGGGACAGTAGTGACATGAAACACAAATAGATGATAGGGGAACCCGACCGGCCTTGGGGACCCGGGGTTTTAAGCAAGGGCTTCATAAACGTCAGGAAAAGGGCGCAGCTGCGCGTCGGGCCCGCGGCGCAGCCAGCAAGGGGTTTGTGTGGCCGTGAGCGCAGGGAGCACAGGGGTGAGGTCGGGAGCCAACGCCACGGAAAAAAACCCGCTTCGCGGGTTCCAAAAACAGAAACGGCCCCAGGGGCTCAGCGACCCGCGGCGGCAGTAGTCCCTCATGGGGAGCTTTGGGGGAAAAAATCGCAACTGGGGCGGTGGGGGCAGTTCTTTGCTAAGACACCGGAGGGGGCCGAATTTTGGGTTTTTATGTAAAAATCTGGGGGCAAAAAAGTGAAGCGGGCCGGGGAGCAAATTTTTGGGGCACAAGGGCCCTTTGGCTTTCAACACATGCAGCGCACCATCCTTGGCCTGGGAGAAACGGGGGCTCAGATGGGGTCCATCCTGCCGCGGCAGCAGCAGCAGCGGCCAGTGGGGACGCATGCCATTCAGCCAGTCCCAAAGGGTCCCCCCACCTCTGCAGAAGGCAGCTGTTTTCTCTTTTAAAAACCTCCCCCGGGTTTCCCGATGCTCCTCTCCTCGCTACCCATTGGGGCCAGGAAAAGTTTCAAGAGAGGGGATTGTAAAAACAACAAAAATTTCGCCCACCTTTCCCAAGGTGGGAGGGAGCTGACCCCTGCCCTACCAAGTTTTTTGGGGACGGGAGTCCCCTCCCTTTCCAAATGGTGGACTCGCAACCATTTTAGAGAACTAATGGCTTGTGCCCAGCCGAGATGGAGATTCCAAGCCGTAATTTTCCCTTTTTCCCAAAAAAGGCAGAAAAGCACTTTAAAAATATGTAAAAAAGGGAAAATGGGTCAGTCCCCCGAGCTTATCGTTTTTCCAAGGTACCGGGACGCGGGCGGGGGGGAGCTGTAAAAACAGTTTAGGGCCAGTACATGTCCTTTACGGCCCCCTGGGTGAAAGTGCATCCGCCCAGGCACAACCCCCAACAAAAATTTTTGGGCCCGGGGGACGCCGCTTTTCCCCCTCCACTTGTCAAAATGCTGCTCCTGCGCCAATGTTCCCCCCTTCCTCCCCCCAAACCCTCTCCCGCCTCCCCCAAGTACTTGGGTTTCCAAAAAAACCCACATTTTTGGGGAGGGGGGACAGCGGTTTTCACGCAGTTCTACCCTAAGGGTTGCCCGGGAAAGAAGTCCACAGGGGGGGAACGGGTCCTTCCCTGCCCGCAAAAAATCGAATGTGTGGGGTTTCCCCCCGCGCCCAAATGCAAATCGAAACCCTGGTAACCCGGGCAATGGGAGGAACATGTGTCCCGCGCTGGGACCGAGGAGGGGTGGTCCATGCGCCCGCATGGCCCCAAAAGGGGGTTTTTAATCTGGGTTTTAAAAAAAAGGGTTCCCGAAGTCTTCCCCCGGGTCTTCAGCAAAATTTTGAAAAAAAGGCCAGAAAATGGGGCATTCCCCTTTATTTTTATTTGTACAAACCCCGGAACACCCTCCCAGTTGCAGCGGCAGAACGGGGTCCCCCAACACCTCTGAATGCTGTTTTTCCCCCCCGCCCGGGAATTTCCCGCCTGCAAAATTTTGGACCCACTGAAAGAACAGAGAAAGGGCCCTTAACGATTTTTTTTTATGATCCAGGCCCGACAGAAGTACCTTTCCCCCGTGTAACTTTGAAATTTTAGCCATTGGCAGTCATCTTTAAACCTGCCTTTGTTTTTAGGGCCCTCGAGGAGGGGCCCCCCCTTATTTGTCAGCCCCCAGGATTCCCGGGGTAATAACGGGGGAGGGATTTTTTTTTTCCACGGCCCCAAAGTCCCGGAACAGAAACTGAAAAAATCTTTTTCGGGGAGGGGGGCTGAATTTGGGGGGGGCTACATCTCGGGGGCCCCATGATTTCCCTTTGGGGGCTGAAAAAGGGGGAGGATGGGGGAGGAAGACATTTTTAGCAAAAAGCTTTTCCCGGGGAAATGAGGGATTTTTTTAAACCCAGGGGACAAGAGAGGAGGGGGGCCCGGGGCACTGGAGGAGGGGATGGAGATGGGAAGACGAGGGGAAAGACTCCCAAGCACCGTGGGAGTATAAAATGGGAAAAAAGGGGCAAGGGAGCCCCCAGTCCCCTTGTGCAGATGTTCCCCCCCCTGCTTTTTTGCCTGGCTATGACAGCCGAAAGTCAGGGATTTCCCGGAAGGGATTAACCTTCCCGGCTCTCCACCCCATTTGGGCCCTCGCTACCGGTCCAAAATGGGAGCCTTTTTCCCCCGCAAATTGGGAAGTGAAGACAAACTCAAAACTATAAGGGGAAAAACCCCCCGTAATTTATTTTCCGCTGCCTATGGGCGGGAACGTCCCCCCTCTGACAGGGCTGACCGGGGGTTTTCCCCGCGCTCACGGAAATACTTCCCCGGCGCTGGGGTGGGAAGGGGGGGGGGTAGGAGGGAGTACCAGCTCCCTCAGCAGTAAACCCAAGCTGGGCACTTTATGACCCGCTTCCTTCACCCGCCCAGTGGGGGAGGCCTCACCCGCAGCAGCAGCAGCAGGGAACATTTGGAAGGGATTCCCTAACCAAAAAGGTTTTGGGCCCACTTGAAAACACTCCCACCTCCAGGTTTGAAGATCCGCTGGACTTTCTGGGCAGCCAAAAATGGGTGTTTTGGGCCCCCAACTTGGGCCCATTTGCAGGAGAAGCGTCCGCCCGGGCCCCTGTGGGGTGGCATCAGAAGGGGGGTTTTATTTCGGGGTGGGGATCGTTTTCCCCCAAGGGGAACCCGCTTGTTTCCCCCGGAAATGTTGAACGGGCGACCTTTTTTCAAATGAAAAACAAAGGGGGTTTGGAAACGGGGCCCCCATTTCCACACCCCAATGCCTTTAAAGGCGTCCCTTGGGGCAAACAAACCCGCCCAAACCACTTTTTTGGGTGCCGGCCCCACCCGCCCTTATCCACACATCTGCCCGATAGTTTTTTCCATTTTTGCCTACCCCCCGGCTTTTCCCGGGACTGGGATTTTTCCACCCACCTCAAAAAACTCCCGTCCCTTGTGCCCTCTATTTGCCATGCTGCTGCTGCAGTTTGCTGTTCCCGGACAAACCCCACTGTGTCATTGTGGGCCCCTCTGCGGCCCCCGGGACTGTTTTGCCACCTCCAGAATGTCATTGTGCCCCCCTCCTTGACCTCATGCAGTTGCTCCTGTCATCACCTCCACCCGGGCATTGTGCCCCTGCCCCGCCTCCCTTGCGCCCCGGGGCCGGGGACCTCCGCTCCAGTCAAAGTTTTCCGCCTGTGGCCAATACTAAATTTTCCACCTGCAGAATGTCATTGGGGCCCCCTCTCTTTTTTAAAATCCCTGCCTGCTGTGACCCCCGGTCGGCCCCCCACCTGTGTCATTGGGGCCACTGTTTTGACCCACAAGCGCTGGGCCGCCGTGACCTCCACAAATTGTTGATTTGCCACTTTGTGGGGTTTAATACTGTTTTTTCCCCCCTCCCTAAAAGGGCATTGTGCCCCCTGCCCGACCCCCATACTGCTGCCCCCGGAAACCCCCAAAACCCCGTGTAAATTTTGGCCCCTCGTGCCTAATACTGTTTTTGCCAAACCCCCAGGGGAAAGCCATTGTGCCACTGTCCGACCTCAAACTTCACTGCCGTTCCGTGCCCTTTCCCCACTGTGTATTGTCCCCCTTCGTGCCCAAAAAATGTTTTTCTGCCCCCATAATTCCCTTGTGCCCTGTCTGACCTCATACTGCTGCCGCCGTGACCACCACACTGGGTATTGTGCCAATCCTGGCCTAAAAACTTTTTGGGGCCCCCAAATATCATTGTGCCACTGGGCCCAAACCCCATAAATGCTGCCCCGCCCCCCCTGGGGCCTCCACCCCTTTTGGGGGTTTTTTAATTTGGGTTTTTCCCCCCCCCCCCTTTTTTCCCCCCCCCGGGGGGGGGCCTTTTTTTTTTTGTAATTTTTTTTGTTTTTTTTTTTTTCCCCCCTCCATAAAGTCAATTTTTCCACGCCTGACCTCATACTGCTGCCCCGTGACCTCCACCGGGGTGATGTTTCCCCCTGGGCCCAAAACCCGTTTTTTCCACCTCCAGAATGCCATTGTGCCCCTGTCCCGGAAACCCCTTTCCTGGGGCCGGGCCCTTAAAAACCCCCCACACCCGTGTTTATTGTTTCCACTTTTGTGCCCTAATACGGTTTTTTTTCCCCCCCCATAATGTCATTGTGCCACTTCCAAACCCCATACTGGGTGCCAGGGCCTACCTCCACACTTTTTTCATTGATTCCAATCTGGGTTTTTTTAATTTTTTTTTTTTTTTAACTTTTTTTTTTTTGGGGGGGCGCCCCTTTCCCTAATGTCAATTTTGGGCCCCGCCCCGACCCCAACTGCCCCCGGGCCCTGACCCCACACTTTTTGGGTTTTTTCCACTCTGTGGCCTAATACTTTTTTTTTGCCAAACCCCAAAAAGCCAATTTTGGGCCCCAGCGACCTCAAACTGCTGCCCCGGGGGCCCTTACCCCACACTTTTTGATTGTGCCACTCTTGGCCCAATACTGTTTTGGGCCCCCTCCAAATGTCATTGGCCCCTTTCCTGACCTATGCTGCTGCTTGGGCCCTGACCCCCCACTGTGGGGGGATTTGTGCCCCCCCTGGGGGCCCAATACTGTTTTTTCCGCCTCCAAATGGGCATTGTGCCCCTGCCTGAAACCCCAAAGCGGGTGTGGTGCCGGGGCCCTCCCCCTCCCACTCTTTCCTAAGTTGGGCCAAACCCAGCTCTCAGCTTTTTTTTTTTTTTCCCCGCTTTCCCCTAGCAAGGAATTTTTTCAGGCCCCCCAAAAAAAATTTCCCCGCTTGAGTTTTTTTGGTCATTTTTGCCCCCTTTAAATGCCCCGGGAATTTTTTTATGAAGCGATTCCCAAGAGCGGGCGGGAGTCAGGTGCGTGTCAAACTAAAACACAACCCTTGTTGAAGACCAAAACCAAAACCCCCTCTGCAATTTTTAAAACATGGGACAAAAAGTTTTAAAAGTCACCCTGCAGGACGGGCACCTGGGAAAAAGCTGTTTTTTTAAAAAGATTTCGTGGGGAAAAATTCGGTTCCGAAAGAATTTTTCAGAAAATTCGGGGAAGTGACCGGGGAAAACCCATTTTTGGGGAAAATTCCCGGGGCCCTCCCCTAAAATTTTTACACAGGAAGGAGATATCCCAATTGGGGCCCTTTTTTAAAAAAACCTTTTAAATCTGTTTTAAATGATCATTTTCCCAAAGGGGCCCCAAAAGAGGGAAAAAGTAAAATTCTTTTCAATTTCCCTGGATTCTACGAGCTTTAGCAACATAAAAAACATTGAAAAAAGCCTGCTCACTCAGACTCCAAATACCAGCCCTGTTTCAAAATTTCCCAAATTTAAACCCCTTCATTTCTTGCCACAGCAGGGGTGTCCCCTTTAAAAGCCCTTAAGGGCCCTTCCCGCCCAAAACAGTGCATTGGGCCCGCCCAAACAAAACAAATTTCAAACCCGACCCAAACCTCCTTTAGCCGGTAAAACAGGTTCCCCCTTACCAGGTAGGGAAGCCACAAAATTGGTAGGTCGGGCTAAATGTCCCCCGGTAATGCAGTAGTGGGGAGACAAGCGAACCCCAGGTTTGGGTGAAGATATACCCGGGGCCCCAAAAATTTTTAGGAAACCAGGTAAGGTTTGACAGGGCTCCCTACCCGAAAAGGTCCCCCTTTTAAAATTTTAATGAAAAAAAAAAACTTTCCCGCTCACTGTCTAAAAAACAGCCTGCCCGTCTACAAGGGCTATTTTGGGCCCGGCCGGAAAACCGATGCAAACCCCAGGGTTTATAAAGACGCTGTTTTTCCAGGGGGATATTTCTCTGGGGTTTCCAAAAAAATACCTCTGACGTCCAGAGCCCCCTTTTGCCCTTGGCCCCCAGGCCAAATGCCTTGTGTGTCCAAAGGATAAGACAAAAACCCTGGCTGGGAGAAGAAAGTTTTTTTTTTTTCCCAAAAGGGGATTTTGCTTTTTTCTTTTTGCAGTTTTTTAGTCCATTATAACCAATGGGAACTCCAATAGCCCTTTTCCTCCCCTGAGCTTTCCCCAAATCCTCCTTTGTTTTCCTAAGGGCATCTTTTAAAAATGTTTCTTTTACTTAAAGGACTCAAAACACATCCCAAAAAATTATTTTCTTTCCCCAATATTTATCTTCTGATCATCCAGACCACTTTTTTTTTTCTAATTCCCAGTTTTTTTTCCCTACTTCTTTTACCCACCTTTGTCATTGCTATAAATTCCTTTGGGAGTTCCGGGTTTATCCTTTTTAAAGGAGGTTTTTCCTCCTCCTCCTCTTTTTGGGTTTCCATCCTTTTCTTAACTTCCCGCCCTTGATCCCACATATAATTTTTGGCCCTGGCAAAAGGGGAATAAATTTTAAATTTTTTTTTCATTTTTAAGTTTTCCCCAGACATATTTTTATTTACTGGGATGGGGAAGGGGCGTTCCCTTTTTAAATTTTTTGGGTTTTTGGGGCTGCTTTAAAAAAGACTGTCCCCCCTATAAAACTTTTTAAAGGTTCCAAAAACGGGCCCAAAAGGGAAAGGGAGAGTTTTGGTAAGGGTTTGGGGGGTTTCCTAGGTATTACTTTGGCATTTGGGGGTCATCTGAGGTGGCCCCCCGGGTAGTGTTTAAAAGGTTTTTCCCGGATCCATTAACTTTACAATTTACCCAATACCCGAACAAAAGTGGGAAAAATAATCCAAAATCCCAGTGTTTTAAAAACGCAAACAAAAAGGGGTTTTTCT
>JAODAL010054291.1:0-24732 GCA_025379985.1 Phyllomedusa bahiana
AATTTAATTGTTCCATTTGAGAGTGATGTGCTCATATACAGTGGGGAAAATAAATATTTGATACACTGGTAAATTTGCAAGTTTTACCCCCTGCGGAAAATAGAGAGGTCTTTAATTTTTATTGTAGGTACACTTCAACTGTGAAACAGAATCTAAAAAAGTATATCCAGAAAATCACATTGTATGATTTTTAAATAATTCATATGCATTTTATTGCATAAAATAAGTATTTGATATAATAGAAAAACAGAATTTAATATTTGGTACAGAAACCATTGTTTGCAATTTCAGAGGTCAGACAATTCCTGTAGTTCTTGACCACATTTGCAGCAGGGATTTTGGCCCACTCCTCTATACAGATCGTCTTCAGTTCTTTCAGGTTTCGGGGCTGTCGTTGGGCCAAGATGAGTTTCAGTTTCCTCCAAAAAATGTTTGATTTGGTTTAGGTCTGGAGACTGGCTAGGCCACTCCAGGACCTTGAAATGCTTCTCATGGAGCCACTCCTTAGTTGCCCTGGCTGTGTGTTTTGGGTCATTGTCCTGTTGGAAGACCCAGTCACGACCCATCTTCAGTGCTCTGAGGGAAGGAGGTTGTTGTCCAAAATCTCTCGATACGGTGCAGTCGTCCTGTCCGCTTTGCAGAAAAGCAACCCCAGGAAAGTAGGATATTTTCGTCCCCATGCATCACGGTTAGGACAGTGTTCTTGGGGTTGTACTCATCATTCTTCTTCCTACAAACACAGTGAGTGTAGTTAGTACTACAAACTTTTATTTTGGTCTCATCTGACCACATAACCTTCTCCCATGTCTCCTCTGAATCATCCAGATGGTAATTGCTGAACTACAAACGGGCTTGGACATGTGTTGTGGTGAGTAGGGGAACCCTGCAGAATTTTAATCCAGGATGGCGTAGTGTGTTACTAACAGTTATCTTTGAGACTGTGCTCTCAGCTCTGTCCAGGTCATTGACCAGGTCCTCCTGAGTAGTTCTGAGCTGATTCTGGACCTTCCTCAGAATAATCCTTACCCCATGAGGTGAAAACTTGCATGGAGCCCCAGACCGAGGAAGACTGACAGTCACCTTGTGTTTCTTCCATGTTCTTATAATTGAGCCAACAGCTTGCTTATTGTCTCACCAAACTGCTTGCTTATTGTCCTGTAGCCCATCCCAGCCTTGTGCAGGTCTACAGTTTTGTTCCTGGTATCCTTAAATAGCTTCTGGTCTTGGCCATGTTGGAGAGGTTGGATTGTGATTGATTGAGTGTGTGGACAGGTGTCTTTTATACAGGTAACAAGTTTAAGCAGGTACAATTAATACGGGTAATGAGTGCAGGGTAGAAGGCTTCTTAAAGAAAAACTTACAGATCCGTGAGAGCCAGAATTCTTGTCGGTTGGTTGGTGACCAAATACTTATTTAATACAATAAAATGCTAATTATTTATTAACAAATTATACAATGTGATTTTCTGTAGTTTAGATTCTTTTAGATTCTGTCTCTGACAGTTGAAGTATCCCTACGATAAAAATTACAGACCTCTCTTCTTTGTAGGAGGGACAATCTCCAGTGTATCAAATACTTATTTTCCCCACAGTACCTGAAGTGAAATAGTTTTTTTACATGTTACTGTAAGCATCAAGCCTTCTTTTGCACCTTGATCAGTTGAACCTGTTACTGCGATCATAGCTCTCACTCTTTCTGTGCTTTTTCGGACCTGGTGTAGCAGTGATCAAGCTCCCTTATGTCTGGTAAAGCAGTGATAGAGCTCTCTTAGACCATGTGCTGCACTGATAGAGGTCTATCAGAAATGGGGCAGCAGGATAGACCTCCCTCATATCTGGTACATCAGTAATGGAGCTCCCTTAGACCTGGTGCTACAGTGATGGAGCTTCTTCAGACTTGGTGCTGCAGTGATAGAGCTCTTTTAGACCTGTTTTGCAGTGATAGAGCTCCTTCAGACTTGAAATAGTAAGGTTTAGCTCCTTTATATCTGGTACTATACTGATAGAGCTCCAGCAGACCTGGTGCTACAATGAATGAGTGCCCTAATATCAGGTGCTCCAGTGATAGAACCCCTTCATATATGGCACTGCAGTGATAGAGCTCCTTCATATCTGGCACTGCATTTGATACAGCTCCTTCATATCTGGCACTGCAGTGATAGAGCTCCTTCATATCTGGCACTGCAGTGATACAGCTCCTTCATATATGGCACTGCAGTGATACAGCTCCTTCATATCTGGCACTGCAGTGATAGAACTTCTTCATATCTGGCACTGCAGTAAGAGAGCTACTTCATATCTGGCACTGCAGTGATAGAGCTCCTTCATATCTGGCACTGCAGTGATAGAACTCCTTCTTTATCTGGCATGCGTGATAGAACTCCTTCATATCTGGCACTGCAGTGATAGAGCTCCTTATATCTGGCACTGCAGTGATAGACCTCCTTCATATCTGGCACTGCAGTGATAGAGCTCCTTCTTATCTAGCACTGCAGTGATAGACCTCCTTCATATCTGGCACTGCAGTGATAGACCTCCTTCATATCTGGCACTGCAGTGAGAGAGCTCCTTCATATCTGGCACTGCAGTGAGAGAGCTCCTTCATATCTGGCATTGCAGTGATATAACTCCTTCATATCTGACACTGCAGTGATAGAGCTCCTTCATATCTGGCACTGCAGTGATAGAGCTCCTTCATATCTTGCACTGCAGTGATAGAACTTCTTCATATCTGGCACTGCAGTAAGAGAGCTACTTCATATCTGGCACTGCAGTGATAGAACTCCTTCATATCTGGCACTGCAGGTTTGAACCCCTTCAATATCTGGCACTGAAAGTGATAGACCTCCTTCTATCTGGCACTGCAGTGATAGACCTCCTTCATATCTGGCACTGCAGTGGTCGCACGCCTTCATATCACGCACTGCAGGGATAGATCTACTTCATATCTGCGACTGCAGTGATAGAACTCCTTCATATCTGGCACTGCAGTGATAGAGCTCCTTCATATCTGGCACTGCAGTGATAGAACCCCAACATATCTGGCACTGCAGTGATAGACTTCCTTCATATCTGGCACTGCATTTGATAGGCCCTTCATATCTGGCACGCAGGATAGATCACCTTCATATCTGGCACTGCAGTGATAGAGCTCCTTCATATCTGGCACTGCAGTGAAAGAGCTCCTTCATATCTGGCACTGTAGTGATAGAACTCCTTTATATCTGGCATTGCAGTGATAGAGCTACTTCATATCTGGTACTGCAGTGATAGAAATTCTTCATATCTGGCACTGCAGTGATAGAACTCCTTTATATTTGGCACTGCAGTGATAGAACTTCTTCATATCTGGCACTGCGGTGATAGAGCTACTTCATACCTGGCACTGCAGTGATAGAGCTACTTCATATCTGGCACTGCAGTGATAGAACTCCTCCATATCTGGCACTGCAGTGATAGAACCCCTTCATATCTGGCACTGCAGTGATATGACCCCTTCATCTCTGGCACTTCAGTGATAGAACCCCTTCATATCTGGCACTGCAGTGATAGAACCCCTTCATATCTGGCACTGCAGTGATAGCGTTCCTTCATATCTGGCACTGCAGTGATAGAACTCCTTCATATCTGGCACTGCAGTGATAGAACCCCTTCATATCTGGCACTGCAGTGATAGCGTTCCTTCATATCTGGCATTGCAGTGATAGAACTCCTTCATATCTGGCACTGCATGATAAAAGTTTCCTTCAATCTGGCACTGCAGTGATATATCCCCTTCATATCTGGCACTGCAGTAATAGAGCTCCTTCATATCTGGCACTGCAGTGATAGAGCTCCTTCATATCTGGCATTGCAGTGATAGAGCTACTTCATATCTGGCACTGCAGTGATAGAACCTCTTCATATCTGGCACTGCAGTGACAGGGCTCCTTCATATCTGGCACTGCAGTGATAGAACTTCTTCATATCTGGCACTGCAGTGATAGAGCTCCTTCATATCTGGCACTGCAGTGATAGAACCCCTTCATATCTGGCACTGCAGTGATAGAGCTCCTTCATATCTGGCACTGCATTGATAGAGCTCCTTCATATCTGGCACTGCAGTGATAGAACTTCTTCATATCTGGCACTGCAGTAAGAGAGCTACTTCATATCTGGCACTGCAGTGATAGAGCTTCTTCATATCTGGCACTGCAGTGATAGAACTCCTTCATATCTGGCACTGCAGTGATAGAGTTCCTTCATATCTGGCATTGCAGTGATAGAGCTACTCCATATCTGGCAATGCAGTGATAGAGCTCCTTCATATCTGGCACTGCAGTGATAGATCTGCTTCATATCTGGCACTGCAGTGATAGAACTCCTTCATATCTGGCACTGCAGTGATAGCGTTCCTTCATATCTGGCATTGCAGTGATAGAACTCCTTCATATCTGGCACTGCAGTGAAAGACCTCCTTCATATCTGGCACTGCAGTAATAGACCTCCTTCATATCTGGCACTGCAGTGATAGAACTCCTTCATATCTGGCACTGCAGTGATAGAAATTCTTCATATCTGGCACTGCAGTGATAGAGCTCCTTCATATCTGGCACTGCAGTGATAGACCTCCTTCAGATCTGGCACTGCAGTGATAGAACTCCTTCATATCTGGCACTGCAGTGATAAAAAATTCTTTCATATCTGGCATTGCAGTGATAGAGCTACTTCATATCTGGCACTGCAGTGATAGACCTCCTTCATATCTGGCATTGCAGTGATAGAGCTCCTTCATATCTGGCACTGCAGTGATAGAGCTCCTTCATATCTGGCACTGCAGTGATAAAAGTTCCTTCAAAATCTGGCATTGCAGTGATAGAGCTCTTTCATATCTGGCACTGCAGTGATAGACCTCCTTCATATCTGGCACTGCAGTGATAGACCTCCTTCATATCTGGCACTGCAGTGATAGAGCTACTTCATATCTGGCACTGCAGTGATAGAACTCCTTCATTTCTGGCACTGCAGTGATAGAGCTACTTCATATCTGGCACTGCAGTGATAGACCTCCTTCATATATGGCACTGCAGTGATAGACCTCCTTCATATCTGGCACTGCAGTGATAGAACTACTTCATATCTGGCATTGCAGTGATAGAGCTCCTTCATATCTGGCACTGCAGTGATAGAGCTCCTTCATATCTGGCACTGAAGTGATAGAACTCCTTTATATCTGGCACTGCAGTGATAGAGCTACTTCATATCTGGCACTGCAGTGATAGAACTCCTTCATATCTGGCACTGCAGTGATAGAGCTACTTCATATCTGGCACTGCAGTGATAGAACCTCTTCATATCTGGCACTGCAGTGATAGAACCTCTTCATATCTGGCACTGCAGTGAGAGAGCTCCTTCATATCTGGCACTGCATTGATAGAGCTCCTTCATATCTGGCACTGCAGTGATAGAGTTCCTTCATATCTGGTACCGCAGTGATAGAACTTCTTCATATCTTGCACTGCAGTGATAGACCTCCTTCATATCTGGCACTGCAGTGATAGCGTTCCTTCATATCTGGCACTGCAGTGATAGAACCTCTTCATATCTGGCACTGCAGTGAGAGAGCTCCTTCATATCTGGTACCGCAGTGATAGAGCCCCTTCATATCTGGCACTGCAGTGATAGAGCCCCTTCATATCTGGCACTGCAGTTATAATGCTCCCTTATACCTGTTGCTCAGTGTAATATACTAAGTTTGTTTCTTTATGATAAATAAGAGGTAATAGTGCTTTTGTAAAATGTATGTTATAGCAGTTATATGAAAATGCGTATTATATCTTACAGTGTCCTGTGTTCTGTTGTAATGTAGTATCCTATGTAAATCATTTGACCTGGTGAATCTCTTCTTAGTGATTGTTGAAACAGAAAATTGCTGAATTACACGAATTGTTAAAAGGGTTGTCTCACTACAAAGACTAGCTTTCAACATGTAGAGAACAGTAAATAAATACTTTTACAAAAAAGATATTGCTTTGATTATTTTGCTTTGTTGAGGAGATAAGAGTGATATTATCTGCTCTGAGTTCACTCAGTTTTTTCTAGGTTACTGTCCTGCTATTCCCTTCTCTCTCTGCTGTTTCTTATCCGATAGGGAGGGATGTGACTACAGGCGAGCACACAAGACATGGGCAGAACGGAGTGTGCTATCTCAAAGTAAATTAGTCTCCTTTGTTTGTTAGAACTCTGGAGCTCTGTGCACTATAGATAAACATCTCCTGCTCTCATGACAGTGCTTTATGTTGAGCAATGAATAAAGAGCTGATATGCTTATTACTACTTTAGAACCACCCATAGCCTGACCAGGAAGAGACAAGATGCATGAATATAAAACTACTTTTTGCTCTGTGAAACAGTGTGGTGAGACAACCCCTTTATTAATTTCAGGGTGTGGCTTTAGTGCTTGTCATAAAATGATGCTGAGTAGGAAAGTCAGTAACATTTAGGTAACATCAGCCAGTTTTTGTGATATACTGTCTCCCTCAATTTATCCTCTGAAAACAAGTCTGTGCAGGATGGAAAGGAAGTCTCTTATGTCAGGTGTTGTGTTTTGGATTGAAGTCAAAGTCAAATTTGATCTGAATTTAAGAAGTTTGATTCAGAATTACATTTTGGCAGATATCGTCAAAAAAAGGAAAAAAAAACTTAACACTGTGGAACATATGGGCCAAATCTGGGGAACCCAAGGGTTAGGTTTGGTTCAACCCTACCTCTAACTATAGGATTGAAGTTGAGGTTAAGGTTGGACTAACCCTAGGATTCCTGAGATATGCCCCAGATGTTCCTCAGATGTCTGCTGGTGTTCCTATGCAATTTGGAAGCATTTGACTATGACAGGTGCTTTCTAGAGGCCAGAAAACACATGCAGCAAAGGAGGAACAGAATAGGCATCAAAGGTCAACAACAACTGAAAAGACATAATTCAGCAGTCGGAGGACTGTGGACCTGGAACCTACTGACCAGTTACTAATCCTATTAGAAGGACGATAATGGAAGTGTGTTATATTGAATTATTTAGGGGCATCTGTTGATGGGATGGGTTGCTTTAAATAAGAACACCTTCTTGATAAGAGAAGAGTTAGTGGCTACATTTCCATAAGTAGGTGCAACTCCTACCCCTACACACCCAATAGCTATCTTTTACTCTGAGCCTGATGATCTGCTTTAGGCTGGCCAGACAAATTATGTCGTTGCTGATTGATCACTTGTTCCCCCAACAGCTATTCATTCCCATCTTCTCATACACATCTAGTCTCGGCTTATTTGAGCATTCATCATTCATATGTTCTGGATAGGAAGAGCTGAAAAAGCAGCTGCCACTGTATATCCCAAAATGCAAAAGAATCAGGCAGCAGCTGAAATCCAACTGCCCACCATCTTTGTTTCCCATCTCTTTCTTTGGGGTAGAGTTGGGAGGTCCCCATGCACATTAGATGATTGGCCAATCCCAATAAAATTGGCATTTTTCTTATAACTATGGCCAGCTTTAGTTTCATACACAGCCCAAGTTGCTCTATAGTATGTACTGTGGACAGATGTTGCTTCATCCAGTTTATCACTGCCAAAATCTCATCAGGGATAGAATTGTTTTCATGTGCCAAGGCTGGTTACAGCAAAAATTGGGCAACCAATGGTTATGATTCAATACAGATTCAAAGTGTTATATTATAATTTTAAACATGCCTGAGTTGCTCTATAGTATGTACTGTAGACAGATGTTGCTTCATCCAGTTTATAACTGCAAAAATCTCATCAGGGATAGAATTGTTTTCTTGTGCCAAGTTTGGTTACAGCAAAAATGGGGCAACCAATGCTTATGAGTCAATTCAGATTCGAAGTGTTATATTATAATTTTAAACATGTAGTAGCATGTATTGCATGGACGAAAGTTGTTGAAGCTATTGTATTTGGAAGATCAGTATATTGTCTATGGGCAACATGTCAGAAAACAGGCGCCGCCACACCAGTTTTAAGTGTATAGTGCACCCGTATGTATAACCCTGTCATATGTGGGTTCATAAATCTGGCGTGTGGTATGTCTTGCATAGCATATCTTAGCACATAACTTAGGCGCATTCAAATGTGTTGTGTCTGGCACAAACTGTGCCTAGTTTTGTTGCACGACTGTTCATGTATTTATAGAATAGGAATATAACAGTTTTGTGCCACATAATACACCAAAAAAATGGCGCAGCCGAAATCTGACATGTCGCCCTATGTGATGTCTTAAAGGAGATATCCACCTTTCCCTGTTTCTGTCGACATGGAAAAAAATCTCATCTCCTTTTGTCACATTTAGATACATATAGAAATGAATGTGTCAGGAGATTCAACCAAAGGGAAATGGGCAAAGATGAACCTACCCTGCTCTTATATTAGAAAATATAGGAATTATATGGACATCAGTGATTTTCTATGTAACAAAACAGTATAAAAAATGCAATAAAATAAAAGAAGGCAAAGACCAGACAGGGCAGAAGCCATGGAAGATACTTCTTCCTCTTTTAATCTAGACAGTTCTTTGTGAGATGCACACATAGCAGGAACCACTCTCTTTCCCTAAAAGCAACGTCTTACAGCAGGTGACATATATCAGTCTGGAGTCCAGGCTGTTAATCTCACAAAGCATTTTGTAGACTGGATACAACTGTATTTACTTTTCACCTAAGGACAGGACTATCTAGTTATTGGTTTGGAGTCCCTCTAAATCAGCGGTCCCCAATTCCAGTGCTCAAGGCAATCAGATAGGTCATGTTTTCTGGCTTTCCTTAGCATTGCACATGAGATTTAATTGTCAGTGCATTCTGTGGAAAATACTGAAAACATGACCTGTTAGTGGGTCTTGAGGACTGGAGTTGGGGAACACTGCTCTAAAGATTGACACAATTTATTAGTCTGGAGTCCAGTATTTTTATCTCACAGAGCATTTTCTGGACTGGATACAATTGTATCTACTCAACTGAGGTCAGAACTAGCTGTTTAGAATGTATCAGTTTGATGTCCAGGCTGTTTAGCATGCAAAGCATTGTATACACCGGATACAACTGTAACCACTATTTATTTGAGAAGAGGACTATCTATATACAATGTATCAGTTTGAAGTCCAGGCTGTGTAGCTCACAGAGCATAGCATACACTGGAAAAAATTGTATTGACTTCTCAACTGAAAACCGGACTAGCTACGTACAATGTATCAGTCTGGTATCCACTTCTGGTATCAGTCTGGTATCAGTTTAGAGACCAAACTGTTAAAGGGGTTGTCTCGCTACAAAGATTAGCTTCAACATGTAGGCATCACTAAATGAAGATGTTTTCCAAATATATTGTGTTGTAAATTTTTTTTTTTGTTAAGGAGCTACAAGTGATTTTATCACCTTCTGTGCTCTCTCTGTTTCCCCAAGTGACCGACCTGTTTACTTCTCCCCTCCCCCTCCCGCTGTTTGTTCTATCTGATAGCAGGGAGTGACGTCATCACACAGGTTTGCGGCAGCACAGAACTCCGGACAGTGAGAGCTTGTTTGTTATCTGATCCTTCAGACAAAAGCCAGTAATTACTGCTGTTTACTTTAACTCAGAAGCTTCCCTGGTCCTGACAGCATGAAATTTATCTAATTAGCAGAACTCTGAATACACGGAGCTCATATGCTAATTGCAGACAGCTTGACCAGGAAGTGACAGAGCAAAGCAGCATTATTTCATTCATACAGCCTATGAAACTTTGTGATGAGACAACGCCTTTAAGCTCTCAGAGAAGTGTCTAGACCGGGTATAATTGTCTCCACTTCTCAGCTGAAAGCAGTTATAGCTATTTTCAATGTATCAGTCTGAAGTTTAGGCTATGTAGCTCACAGAGCATTGTCTGGACTAGTTATAATTGTATCCAATTCTCAATTGAGAGCAGGACTAGCTGCATACAATGTATCAGTTTGAAGCCCAAGCTGATCACACAACATTGTCTACAGTGGATACAATTGTAGCAAAGGCTAAATCAGGATGGGTGTGAATAAACCTCCGGAGGTGAATGCAAATGTTTCCTTTTACTGAGAGCAGAGAAAATGAAGTGGTGTTAAAACACATACAATACAATAATTCAGCTTTATAGCGATTACTGTGCTGCTTCTCATTGCTTTCTTTTATTATGTTATGCAATGCATATTATGTATTACCAGGATGTCTGTCGTTAGCTGCTTTCCTGTCCTTGGTCTTTTATGTGTATTGTTATGTTCTTTATAATGATTGTTACATTAAGTGTTTGAAAAGTTTACAAATGTAGTGCTTGATTTCAGTGGATATTATGTGAAATAAAACAAATATTTTACAAATTGGCAACTGTCTCTGAAAACATTTCTAAGAGAGCTTTCACCAAATTGCATGTCTCTAGCCAAAAAATTAAACTTACATTTTATATGCACTCTCCAAGGAAGTTACTATGCTGTCCTACAAAATAAATATCCAACTTTTTTCATCATGTCTCCATGCACAGCCTTGTTATGCTGGTGGCTTTTGTGGTTAGACTCAAAGGGACAGATAAGAAAACCGTGTAATGGACAGGAAGTATCCCCATTCCTCATCTCTTTTCCTATGAGCCACCCCCACCCCAGATGGAACCAGAATACTTTTTTGTTTTGCAACAAATTTACTAAAAGTGGTGAAAACATTCCCAGTTATTTTATTATTTAGACCACTGACACTCGTGCTACAAAGGTTGCAGCAGTTACACTTGCGACTGGGCACGGGAGACAAGGGACATAGTCCCTAATCACCACACACCTGCATTCAGTGTCAGGCTAGGGTGCCTAGGGCCAACCAGAGGAGTTTATTTTAGGGGCCCACTGTGTCTCCTTACCTCTGCTACCTGTATGCTGCCCCCATCCGGTCTCATTTCAATCTTATACCAATGTGATGACATCATCACACAAAACTGTAATCAAAATGGAGCGCTGGGGCTTCTGAGTCTCCCTCACTTAATTGCAGCAGGACACCGGTGGTGAACATAAAAGGTCTAAAGATATATTTCCCCCTCCCCAAATGATATATTTTATATAGATAAAAATATATCAAAAGCTATAACTCAAAGTACTGATTATAAAACTACTAAATAATGGCCGTACAGTTGCCAAATAACATGGCTACATAAACCAGAATCCCATGGCTAAAATTACCAATAATTGCACTAAGACCAAATACCGTTACATCATGACCACATGTCACCACCACATAGTGCCTGAATAATACTACAACACCATGACCACATATCACCACCACATTGCACCTGAATAATACTATCACACCATGGCTAAATATTACCACAACATAGTGACTGAAAAATACTGCCACATCATGACCACATTTCACCACCACATAGTGTCTGAATAATACTATTATACCATGACTAAATATAGCCACAACATAGTGACTGAAAAATACTGCCACATCATGAACACATATCATCACCACCACATAGTGCCTGAATAATATCACAACACAATGACCACATATCACTACCACATAGTTTCTGAATAATACTAACACACCATGACCCCATATCACCACCACATAGTGACTGAATAATATCACGACATCAAGACCACATATTACCACCACATAGTGTCTGAAAAATACCACAACACCATGACCAAATAGCACCACCACATAGTGACTGAAAAATACTGCCACACCATGATCACATATCACCACCACATGGTGACTGAAAAATACCATCACGTCATGACCACATATCACAACCACAGAGTGACTGAATAATACCACCACACCATGACCACATATTACCACCACATAGTGTCTGAATAATACCACAACACCATGACCAAATATCATCACTACATAGTGACTGAACAATACCACCTCACGATGACCAATAATGTGGCTGTTCTCCACTATGGAGAAACAAGGAATTAGGGCTGCAGCCACAAAATATAGGAGCAGCAAGGCCAGCATGGGAAAAGCCGCACAGCAACCGCAAGACGGGTAAGCAGGCAAGCAGCGGGCCGCAGTCTGACACCACACAGGACTGCCTTCACTACCCACTAAAGTTGACTCTTAAAATCAGGTTCAAGATTTGACTTCTTCACTGTCATCTCTCCAAGAAGTGGTACAACAACAATCCGCTTAGTTATTTCTCCTCCAACAACACCTGGATGACATTGGAAATAGGAGCAGCAGGAACAATTTAAGAATCGGTGCCCCCAAGTGGCTTATTCTCCACATTAAGCAATATTTTCAATGATCTGCTGGAGCGCCCTCTGAATATGAATATAGAAATTGACAGAGCCCTTCATCCACCCTGTTCTGATCTACAACGTCCTTGTGATACAATTTGCTGTATACATTTCTAAGTGGTTAAAGAAGAAATTCTACAGAAATTTCGCACATGGCGCTCTGTGGTTCATGGAGATACACAGCTACAAATTCTAACAGATCTGCCTCATCACACCCTGATGCAGAGGGCCATGCTTACACCAGTCCCAGATATTCTGACTTATTTGTGACATGTACCCCAAGATCCTCTCCTAATGCCAATGACACATCTCCTAGCAATGCAGTGAATGGAACAGCACATGGGACCTGAAGGAGTGCTACTCTATTTCTCATTGTATAACTTATCTAATGTATTTCCTTTGATCTTGTTTGTAACTATTTTCCTGTCTGTGATTCACTCTCCTCTTCTTATTATGTAATATTTTTCCAGTATTTTATATCTGCCTTAGGGTGCATTCACACAGCAAAGGACAAAATCTGCTCATCTACTCGGTTTGGACCTTAGCATTACTATCCATTGCAAACGGTTTTTGGACATTTTTTTTTACAAAAATACCGTCCTTTTTTCCGCAGTTTTAGTTTTTTGAACAGTTTTTGTCACTGATTTTGTCCAGGTTTTTGTGCAGATATATACACTCACCGGCCACTTTATTAGGTACACCATGCTAGTAACGGGTTGGACCCCCTTTTGCCTTCAGAACTGCCAGAACTGCCAAGGGGCCCAAAGAGTGCCAAGAAAATATTCCCCACACCATGACACCACCACCACCAGCCTGAACCGTTGATACAAGGCAGGATGGATCCATGCTTTCATGTTGTTGATGCCAAATTCTGACCCTACCATCCGAATGTCGCAGCAGAAATCGAGACTCATCAGACCCGGCAACGTTTTTCCAATCTTCTACTGTCCAATTTCGATGAGCTTGAGCAAATTGGAGCCTCAGTTTCCTGTTCTTAGCTGAAAGGAGTGGCACCCGGTGTGGTCTTCTGCTGCTGTAGCCCATCTGCCTCAAAGTTCGCCGTACTGTGCGTTCAGAGATGCTCTTCTGCCTACCTTGGTTGTAACGGGTGGCTATTTGAGTCACTGTTGCCTTTCTATCAGCTCGAACCAGTCTGCCCATTCTCCTTTGACCTCTGGCATCAACAAGGCATTTCCGCCCACAGGACTGCCGCTCACTGGATGTTTTTTCTTTTTCGGACCATTCTCTGTAAACCCTAGAGATGGTTGTGCGTGAAAATCCCAGGAGATCAGCAGTTTTCTGAAATACTCAGACCAGCCTTCTGGCACCAACAACCATGCCACGTTCAAAGCACTCAAATCACCTTTCTTCCATACTGATGCTCGGTTTGAACTGCAGGAGATTGTCTTGACCATGTCTACATGCCTAAATGCACTGAGTTGCCGCCATGTGATTGGCTGATTACAAATTAAGTGTTAACGAGCAGTTGGACAGGTGTACCTAATAAAGTGGCCGGTGAGTGTATATATATATATATATATATATATATTATATATAATATATATATATATAATATATCTACATATATATGCAATATGTATGAACGTTCACTCTCTTTCTGCAAGGTCATTTATATAAATTGAACAAAGGCAGCATACTTATTAAGGAAAATGAAAACCGGGTGCCAGCGACTATATGACCTAAGTCACTAGTCCCATAAATATCCAAGGAAAATAGAAGCATTCCCAGATCCCAAAAAATAAAATAACTTCATTCCAGCATGTCCAATGTCAAGCGTGAGAAAGGTTTGTAGCCGAAACCTTGCCGTTGGACATGCTAAAGTTATTTTATTTTTTGGGATTGAGGAGTCCTGCAATTTTCCTTGGAGATATATATAACCATACAGAAAGTGAGTGAACGTCTTTTGTCCAGCTGTTTGGGCGGTTTCATTTTTTAGACACTAATATATATATATTTTTATATAAAATATATTATATATAATATATATATATATATATATATATATATAGTGGCAGAGTGACCGAGTGCAGTTGCAGGTGTCTGCCACTAGGTGGAGTTCAGAAGGATACCTGGAGACTGGTAGAACAGTGTGTTTATGTTGCTGAACGGTAGGTTCAGACTACAGGCAGAGAGGGTCTCTACAAAGTTAAGTCAGTGGCTAGACAGCCTAGGGTTTTTGTTTGTTTGAACTGTTTATGTGTTTCCTGTTCAACAATAAAGCTGGCTGAGGCCAGTATCAAACTAAAGCCTGGTGTCTGAGTGCTGAAGCTGCGATCCAGGAGCCAAGTACCCCCAGGATGATCCAGAAGGGCGTCCAAGAGTGAGTGAGGCACTACTTTATTTATATACATATATATATATATTATATATATATATTATATATATATATATATTTTATATATATATATATATTATAATAGTACACATCAAAAGTTTTCTTCAAAAGTTTCTTTTGCTTTGATTACTGCTTGGCACACTCTTGGCATTCTCTTGATGAGCTTCAAGAGGTAGTCACCTGAAATGGTTTTCACTTCACAGGTGTGCCCTGTCAGGTTTAATAGGTGGGATTTCTTACCTTATAAATGGGGTTGGGACCATCAGTTGGGTTGTTCAGAAGTCAGGTGGATACACAGCTCATAGTCCTACTGAATGGACTGTTACAATTTCTATTATGGCAAGAAAAAAGCAGCTAAGAAAACCGAGTGGCCATCATTACTTTAAGAAATGATGGTCAGTCAGCCCTAAAAATTGGGGAAACTTTGAAAGTGTTCCCAAGTGCAGTGGCAGAAACCATCAAGCGCTACAAAGAAACTGGCTCACATGAGGACCACCCCAGGAAAGAAAGACCAAGAGTCACCTCTGCTGCGGAGGATAAGTTCATCCGAGTCACCAGCCTCAGAAATCGCAGGTTAACAGCAGCTCAGATTAGAGACCAGGTCAATGCCACACAGAGTTCTAGCAGCAGACACATCTCTACAACAACTGTTAAGAGGAGACTGTGTGCAGCAGCCTTCATGGTAAAATAGCTGCTAGGAAACCACTGCTAAGGATAGACAACAAGCATAAGAGACTTGTTTGGGCTAAAGAACACAAGGAATGGACATTAGACCAGTGGAAATCTGTGCTTTGGTCTGATGAGTCCAAATTTGAGATCTTTGGTTCCACCGTGTCTTTGGGCGCCACAGAAAAGGGGAACGAATAGACTCTACATGCCTGGTTCCCACCTTGAAGCATGGAGGAGGAGGTGTGATGGTGTGGGGGGGCCTGGTTCCCACCGTGAAGCATGGAGGAGGAGGGGGGATGGTGTGGGGGTGCTTTGCTGGTGACACTGTTGGGGATTTATTCCAAATTGATGGAATACTGAACCAGCATGGTTACCACAGCATCTTGCAGCGGCTGCTATTCCATCCGGTTTGCGTTTAGTTGGACCATCATTTATTTTTCAGCAGGACAATGACCCCAAACACCTCCAGACTGTGTAAGGGCTATTTGACCAAGAAGGAGAGTGGTGGGGTGCTACGCCAGATGACCTGGCCTCCACAGTCACCAGACATGAACCCAATCGAGATGGTTTGGGGTGAGCTGGACCGCAGAGTGAAGGCAAAAGGGCCAAAAGCTCATATTATACACCTTCAATAAACACATTTCAAATCTGGTCATGTCCCTCAGATACAAAATGTAATTGAGGCAGCCACTCCTATTATTCGTGTCACTGTCCTGTTTTGTGGTGACCTTAACTCTAGATCCAATGCGTGACAATTCTACGGGTCGGTCACTTATCTCTCATACAGCTATTAAAAGGGTCAAAAAGATGTTTTTGTGACTAGAACTTTGTGATCATTGGCAGCATACTCCAGTCCACACAACATTTGTAGTATCTCACAAAAGTAAGTACGCCCCTCATATTTTTGTAAATTATGTATTCTATCTTTTCATGGGACAACACTACAGATATAACACTTTAATCCAATGTAAAATAATCAGCTTGCAGCTTGTATAACAATATAAATGTTGTGTGTCCTCAAAATAACTCCGCACACAGCCATCAATGTCTAAAGCGCTGGCAACAAAAGTGAGTACACTCTAAGAAGTTAAAAGGTTGGGGGGGGCAACCTGTCAGTGCTCAGACCATACCCCGCATACTTCATCAAATTTGTCTGCATGGCCCTCGTCCCAGAAAGAAACCTCTTCTAAAGAAAGCCCGCAAACAGTTTGCTGAAGAGAAGCAGACTAAGGACATGGATTACTGGATATGGATAAACTTATTTGGTTCAGATGGTGTCAAGCGTGTGTGGTGGCAACCAGGTGAGGAGTACAAAGATAAATGTTTCTGGCCTACTACAGTAAAGCATGGTGGTGGGAGTGTCATGGTCTGGGGCTGCATGAGTGCTGCCGGCTGTGGGGAGCTACAGTTCATTGAGGGAAACCATAAATGCCAACATGTACTGTGACATACTGAAGCCGAGTATGTCACAGTACATGTTGGGCTGGACTGGCAAAGTATGTCTCGAGACCTAAATCATTTTGAGCTTCTATTGGGCATCCTCAAACAGAAGGTGGAGGAGCGCAAGGTCTCTAACATCCATCATTTCTGTGATGTCATCATGGAGGAGTGGAAGAGGATTCCAGTGGCTGCAACCTGTGAAGCTCTAGTGACCTCCATGCCCAAGAGAGTTAAGGCAGTGCTGGAAAATAATGGCGGCCACACAAAATATTGACACAATTTGTCCATTTTCACTTTGGGGTGTACTTACTTTTGTTGCCAGTGGTGTAGACAGTGATAGATGTGTGTTGAGTTATTTCAGGGCACACCAAATTGACACTGTTATACAAGCTGTACACTGAATACTTTACATTGTATTCAGTGTTGACCCATGAAAAGATATAATACTAAATTTACAGCCTCTGCCTCTCGTCTGAGAATTAGTAGAGAGGTGTTGACTAGACCTAAGGACAAAGAAGGAGCCTACCAGACTGTAGGCGGTATTACCTCTCTGCAGCCTACAATAGATTTTTAGATATTATCCACGAGCCACATTCTAAACTGTTGGCCTCAATTGCCCAAGCGGTCTGTCCCCAGACAATAATATCACTTCCCTGGTCTTATGACTCCATCTTTTCAGATCCTTAACATTTGTCCTTCAGTACCTGACACACTTTAGCTATTTTACACAAAATCAAAGCCCAGGACACTTTACTAGAATTGACTGGTCCTGTGTTGCCCATAAGAGACCACCCCTTTTTTTCCTCCTGGTGCATCTAGTAACTCCTTCTTAGGGTCCTCCAAATCTCATCCCCTTATTGTGGTCAAAATCCAAAAAGAGGGATAGCTACTCCCTTTGGTTAGCTTTATTAAAAACTCCCACCTAGCTACCCACAGCTCCTTTGAATATACGCAACTAAGTCATTTTCCTCTACTATCTTATTTTAGGCAATTATTGCAAGTAAGGCTCAGGAAACGAGTTTTAAAATCCTGCCCAGATGGTACCATGTATCAACTAAGTTACACAAAAGTTATTCCAATGTCCCCATCACATGCTGGCGTTGTGGCAGGGGGTGGGGTAGCTTGTCTCATGTTTAGTGGGGTTGTACGTCTTTGTGACCCTTCTGGAAAACAGTCCTTACAGCTGTCCCGGATTGTGCTGGGATAACAGTTCCGGATACTCTGGGGGGCAACGTATTCATGTTCCGGTTCCCCCAATTGTCATACCAAAAAATCCCAACACAGAATCTCTTGCCGGCTGCGAAAACAGTTATTCCATATCAGTGGAAATTAACTATCTCACCCCCCCTCCCCCACACCCTCCTTTCAATGGAGGATTGGATGGAGGTTGTGGCTTTTATCCATCGTACAGATGAACTAATTACACATAAAGTTTTGCCATACCTGAGCTCCTTGGGTGATATACCAGTCCTCTCTGGAGTTTCGAGCCTTGTCTGTATAATATCTCCGAAAGTTTCTCAGGGCCCCTTTCCTTCCCCCTTTTTTTATATGTGTCTTCTGGGCTGTGGAGAGGTTGGTGTGGTACTGTTGTATATCCCCACTTTTTTATCTTTTTTTTCTCCCTCTCGCTCTCTCCCTCTCTTCTTTCTTCCAACTTTTATCCTTTGCTGCAGTTTATGGGATTGAAATGTAATGACCTATTACTTGCTTATGGTGAATTGTCATTATTCTTTGATGTTGTTCATCTTCTTCTCTTCTTATGCTCTATGATTCATTGCCTAAAAACGATCAATTTCATCTACCCCCAGAGTGTAATTATTCATCTATGTCTAGCTTGTGATATCTTGACATACATTGGCATCACGATTACTACCTTTCCCATAACTTCTGTGGCTTTGTGTTCTCATATTGTACTGTTTGTATTAGAAAATTCAATAAATATTTAGGGCACCATATACACTACCGTTCAAAAGTTTGGGGTCACCCCGACAATTTTGTGTTTTCCCTGAATACTCATACTTTTATTTATCAAATGAGTTGCAAAATGAATAGAAAGAAATAGAGTCCAGACATTTGACAAGGTAATAAATAATGATTTTTATTTGAAATAATAATTTTCTACTTCAAACTTTGCTTTCGTCAGAGAATGCTCCCTTTGCTGCAATCCAGCATTACAGACCTTTGGCATACTAGCTGTTAATTTGCTGAGGTAATCTGGAGAAATTTCACCCCCTGCTTCCAGAAGCCCCTCACACAAGTTGGATTGTCTTGATGGGCACTTTTTGCATACCATACGGTCAAGCTGCTCCCACAACAGCTCAGTGGGGTTGAGATCTGGTGACTGTGCTGGACACTCCATTACAGATAGAATACCAGCCGCCTGCTTCTTCCCCAAATAGTTCCTGCATTATTTGGAGGTGCTTTGGGTCATTGTCCTGTTGCAGGATGAAATTGGCTCCAATCAAGCGCCCCCCAAAGCAACCCCAGACCATCACATTCCCTCCACCATGATTGACAGATGGCGTCAGGCCTCTTCCAGCATCTTTTCAGTTGTTCTGCGTCTCACAAATGTTCTTCTGTGTGATCCAAACACCTCAGACTTCGATTTGTCTGTTCAGAACACTTTTTTCCAATCTTCCTCTCTCCAATGTCTGTGTTCTTTAGCCCATATTAATCTTTTCCTTTTATTAGCCAGTGTTGGATATGGTTTTTCTTTGCCACTCTGCCCTGAAGGCCAGCATCTCGGAGTCGCCTCTTCCCTGTAGACATTGACACTGGCATTTTGCGGGGACTGTTTAATGAAGCTGCCAGTTGAGGACCTGTGAGGCGTCGATTTCTCAAACTAGAGACCCTAATGTACTTGTCTTGTTGCTCAGTTGTGCAGCGGGGCCTCCCACTTCTCTTTCTACTCTAGTTAGAGCCTGTTTGTGCTCTCCTCTGAAGGGAGTAGTACACACCGTTTTAGGAAATCTTCAGTTTTTTGTCAATTTCTTGCATGGAATAGCCTTCATCTCTCAGCACAAGAATAGACTGTCGAGTTTCACATGAAAGTTCTCTTTTTCTGGTCATTTTGCGAGTTTCATCGAACCAACAAATGTAATGCTCCAGATTCTCAACTAGCTCAAAGGAAGGTCAGTTTTATAGCTTCTCTAATCAGCAAAACTGTTTTCAACTGTGCTAACATACTTGCACAAGGGTTTTTCAAGGGTGTTCAAAATATCCAATAACCTTCTTATACAGTTAGCAAACACAATGTACCATTAGAGCACTGGAGTGATGGTTGTTGGAAATGCGCCTCTATACACCTATGTAGATATTGTATTAACAACCAGACGTTTGCAGCTAGAATAGTCATTTACCACATTAACAATGTATAGAGTGTATTTCTGATTCATTTATTGTTAGCTTCATTGAAAAAAAAACTGTGCTTTTCTTTAAAAAATAAGGACATTTCTAAGTGACCCCAAACTTTTGAATGGTAGTGTATGAACGGGGTTGCGCCTTTTTTTGCCGTATCTTGAACCGTATCCCTGTTCTATAGGTGCTTGAACAGTCGTACGCCAAAACTTGCACCAGGAATGGCACTTTTGAATGCACCAGATATATTATGCACCAAAGATATGCGTCAAAGATATGTTAATCACCAAAGATATGCACCAAAGATATGTTATGCACCAAATATATGCTATGCTATGCAAGGCATCCCACACGCCATATTAATGAACCCACACAGAACAAGTTCATACAGACTGTTGCATTCTACACTCATCTATATTGATTTAAAACTGGCATGTCAGAGCCAAGTTTCATACATGTGGTCCTTAATTTGCAAAAAAAAATGTGCATAGAGGGACCTATGTGCAAAATTTCTAGTCCTGACGTTAAATGTTCCCATTATTTTTATTTTAGTAATAATAAAAAATTATTTTCATGATTAGTGTTGAGCGATTTTTATCGACAAAGTTGAAATCGGCACGGTTTTTATGTTGATCGGATTTTTTCGATCATGCGATAATTTAGGTTAAAATCTGCGCATAATCTATTAATATCGCGCCATTTTCGCCGCTTCCTGTCATTTGGGCGGCCAGCAAATCACCCTTACGGAATAGAGCGGGGTGAGATGTGTGTGCGACGTCATGACTGGGATGTGTATGGTTGCGATTGGCGGGAAAAAAATCACATGACCTCATTTTACATAGAACAGCCTTCCTGTTCATGTCATTGGTGTCAGTGTCTCATAGGAAAGGAACGTGCGCTCTGCCTCTGTCCAAACAGCTCAGCAAACGCTCAGCGAAATTGATCTATTTGTTCACAGAGACAGCTATACTTTTAGCTGTGAACCTTAGGAACTTAGGTAGATTAGAGATTTGCAGATTTTAGGTAGTTAGGCTGAGAATTTAAAAGGACTCTAGCCCTGTAAAGTCACGGGGGGAGCAGGGGGGGGGGGTCCGCGGCGAACACAGACAAACTCTTTAAAGGTTTAACTGGATATATTGTGCACCGATTAGTGTGACATTGATTGAAATAGCATTTTTATTAACATTTTTCCCTGTTGAAATTTTAAACTTGGATGTTGGGCAGCCTGAACTTATATTGGTTTACAGATCTTTTTCTAGTAACTGCAGGTCTATTGTTAGGTGCAAAACTCCACTTTTAATTATCAGAAATACATTTCAGATGGGTGTTTTTTTCACTTTTGGTCAGTCAAGCTTTGTTTGATAGAGGTACCTTGCACTTAAATTTGAACCCGGGCAATTTGTAGTCACCACAGGTGAAATGATAGGTCCCAAAAAATACCTTTTATTACCCGTATACATTTCAGATACGTTTTTTTCCCACTTTGCGCAGGCCAGCTTTGTTGATAGAGCCACCTTGCAGTTAAATTTGAATCCAGCAATTTTGTAGTCACCACAGGTGTAATTGATAGGTGCCAAAATACCGTTTAAATTATCCGTATACATTTCAGATACGTGTTTTTTTCACTTTTGGTCAGTCAAGCTTTGTTGATAAAACCCACCTTGCATTTAAAAATTTGAATCCAGCAATTTTGTAGTCACCAAGGTGTTATTGATAGGTGCCAAAAATACCGTTTATTATCCGTATACATTTCAGATACGTGTTTTTTTTCACTTTTGGTCAGTCAAGCTTTGTTGATAGAGCCACCTTGCACTTACATTTTAATCCAGCAATTTTGTAGTCACCACAGGTATATTGATAGGTGCCAAAAATACCTTTTATTATCCGTATACATTTCAGATATGTGTTTTTTTCACTTTGGCGCAGGCCAGCTTTGTTGATAGAGCCACCTTGCAGTTAAATTTTAATCCAGCAATTTTGTAGCCACCACAGGTGTATTGACAGGTGCCAAAAATACCGTTTATTATCCGTATACATTTCAGATAGGTGTTTTTTTTCAACTTTGGTCGTCAAGCTTTGTTGATAGAGGTACCTTGCATTTAAATTTGAATCCAGCAATTTGTAGTCCCCACAGGTGTATTTATAGGTGCCAAAAAATACCTTTTATTATCTGTATACATTTCAATAGGTGTTTTTTTTCACTTTGGTCATTCAGCTTTGTTGATAGAGCCACCTTGCACTTAATTGAATCCAGCAATTTTGTTTTAATTTTAGGGTTTTAAAATAGCTGTGATTTGCCGTTTTTAATAAGAGACTTTCCAAAACTCTTCCAAAACCTTCTCAAATTTTATCTTTCTGAACATGGAGCGAAATTCAGGTGGTAAGCGAGCAAAGAGGGGGGTAAAACATGGGGGTAGAAAGGGACGAGAGAAGGAGCTCCTTCCAGTGCTGGCGACAAACACGCATGCCAGCGGATCGTCGGGTTTTCAGGACCGTCAGGCCTGTCATCGCTGGGTCAGGGCCCTGTGAATCTCAGTAACGAAAGCGTCGCCAATCTGTCCTTCAGTGTTTTAAAGCAACCTGCATCCAGCAGTCTTACCTCCTCGTCTTCCCAGTCACGGCCACAAATGTCGTCATCAGCATCATCAGCATCCGTCCAACATGAAGCAGCCCAAATGTCAACTCGTGTACCCACCACTGTGGATAATCCCTTTCTGAAGACCTCTTTGATGACAAAATGCGGTTGGGATCAGAAGGCATGTTAAAAGATCAAGAGGCCAAAGAGGATGATTTTGTCTGCTCTGACCCCCAGTTACTCATGCCATCATAGGAGGAGAAGGAAGCCGGTCAATCGGCAAAAATCCCGAGCGGTCGGCAACGCCTTGCAGTGCCTCTTGCTTGTAGCCCGCAGCTCCTGGATGCAGAATGTCAGGACGACCAACTCACCTGTGTTGATGATGATGATGACGACATTGCGGATCCAACGTGGTCTTTTCAGCAGAATTTGTTTGCAAGCGCTTCATCACTGGGCGAGGAGGAAGACGATGGGGTAGTGTCAATACGGGTCCCACCTCAAATGGGAGAGGGCGGTCGCAGAAGTCCGCTGATATGATTCCGCCAGCCACGGTCAGCGGAAACCCCACTCCTCGCGTATCGCCGTCAAAAAGGTCCCGGACCTCTCAAGCATGGGCCTTCTTTGAGCAAGCCTCGATTAACCCAGCAATGTCATATGCTACCTTTGCCGTAAACGCATAAGTAGAGGCAAGAATCTTAGGTTTTAACCACCACCTAACATGTCTAGTCACATGCAGCGAATGTATGAGTTGAAATGGAGGCAACACTTGGCCAAAAAAGGCCAGACCGACACCGGGCTTCCAACCACTGTCACACCCTCTGTCTCCACCTCCTCCTCCTCCGCCACCACCACGTGTTCCTCACTGCCCATGTCTATCAGAGTCATGATCAGGATCAGCCTCCGCTTCAGCCTCCACCGTCGCCCGAGTACCACCAGCACCACCAGAACCCATCCTACCCACTTCTCCTTCCGCAGTTTGACGACCTGCATCCACGTACAGCGGCCAGTCTAGCAGCCAGCCTTCTGTCTTTCAGGTTTGGGAGCAGAAGAAACACTTTAACCCAAACCATCCCAAAGCCAAAAGCCTGAATGTCGGCATTGCCAGGCTTTTGGCCTTGGAAATGTTGCCTTTCCGTTGGTGGACACAGATGGGTTCCGCCACGTCATGGCCCTTGCCGTCCACCAATACCAGATGCCGAGCAGGCATTTCTTTGTCAGAAAAGCCGTCCCTGCCCTGGCCAGCCACGTGTCATCTAAAATTTCAAGCGCGTTGTCTGCATCTGTGTCCGGAAAAGTCCATCTCACCACGAACATGGACTAGTAAGCATGGCCAAGGCCGCTATATCTCTATGACAGCTCACTGGGTGAGCTGGGTGGATGCCTCTGGTGGTGACGGTGGCTCTCAGGCTCGGCGCACGCTCTTCAAAACGCAGGGATGGTGCAGGGTTCTTTCCCCCAAGGTCCTCTGGTGGCATCACGGGAATAGAGAAACCAGGCCTTATTGAAATTAATCTGTCTTGGACACCGTCCACACACAGGTCAGGAGCTGTGGACGGCTCTCTGCAACGAGACCGAGCGCTGGCTGGGTGACAAGAACCTTGTGTCCAGGCAAGGTGGTGTGCGATAACGGGCGAAATCTGCTGGCCGCCCTTAAGATCGGTAGGCTGGAGCACATCCTTGCCTGGCACATGTCAATGAACCTTGTCGTCCAGAAATTTTCAAGAGCTACCGGGTCTGGACTGCCTGCTGAAGAAGGCTCGAGGTCTGAGTTCGCACTTCCGCCGTTCGCAACCCTGCTTCGTCCCCTGGCTGCGTTGCAGCGACGTCAGCTCGGCTCCCCGTCAACCGTCTCATTGTTGACAGTGGCAACACGCTGGAATTCACCCTCCACATGCTCCAGCGATTGTGGCAGCAGCGCAATGCCATTACGCAGTACGAAGTGACACATGGCCTGACCCAAACAGCTGCGGACCTCAGGGTGTTGAGCCACCAGAGTGGAGGGAGGAGCTTGACCTCCTTGCCATTTTAAAAAACCACCAAAAAAGGCAGTGCGGACAAAGT
>JAODAL010054292.1:0-24731 GCA_025379985.1 Phyllomedusa bahiana
GCTTTCCCTTTTAACTGTTTGGGGTTTTTTGGGGGTTTGAAATAGTTAAAAACCATGGTGGAGAAGGACCCAAAAGGCTTCCTTTTTCCGCCGAATAGTCTTTGTAGGTCCCCTGCCCAGACAAAAAGTATAATATGGGCGTGCTTCGGAGAGGAGGGGCTCGAGGCATGGCCAATTGTGATGTCATGTATTTGCCCAGGGGCCCATAATTCCGTTAAGACGGCTCTGGCTACAGGCTAGTTACAGTCATTATTTCCACTAGTTCACATTATATTCCACAAAGAGAATGTGCGATTAAAAGAGTGCAGATGCTGCTGTGATCACAGGACTTTATTAATCAGCAAGTTCCCTCTACAGACACTCAGATTTCTATTCGCTGTTTGGGTTTAATATTCACTATATACTAACTATACCTATATTTCTCACCATACGGTGGATGGCATTCCTGTTATGATGTCATGGGGGCGGGGGCCCCGTGCTCCCCGCGGCCCCCCCCTCCCGCAGGGGGTCTGGCCGGGGCCGCGGCTGCGCGACCATCCCCCTGCTTCCAGGGCGTCGGTCATTCCCAGCCACGCTCCTGTGTACGCGAGTTGCTGTCCGGCCGCCGCGCGTGTACCCGCTCCCCGGGGTTTTGCGCGCGCGACAAATGGTTGGATTTAAAGGGTTGTCCCGTAATTGGTCTATTGCGGGCTGGCCCTATATAAGGAATACCCCCCAAAACTCTTCCCCAGATTTTTTGGTGTGCATTCCGTGTCTTTAGAGAGTGTTGGCCCATATTGATTCCCCTGCCCAGTCCGTTCCATACTTTTCCAAACCCTTCCCCTTTTTGCCGCCCCCCTGCCCTTCTGCCGTCTCTGCCCACGAACCTCTGCCCCCCATCCTGACCCCCTGCCTGTCCCCGACTACGCCTCTGGTTTACGATTTTGTACTTTTGCAGTCCCCGGCCGCCATCGCACGCAAGTCACGTCTGGTAGGCGAGGGTCCCTCACGCGCGCAAGCCCCTCCCGTTTTTGCGGGGGGGTTGGGGAAAACGGGGGTACTTAGACCCCGCCCCCTGGGTGGTTAATTATCATGTTGGGGGTTGGCCGCGAATCCACCGAACCCTTACAGTACAATCTGGCCATGGATTTTTTGCCAGGGGACCTTTGCCCGAACTCGGGACGTATGACGGCCCTCGCCCCCAGACCAGTATTGACCAGTCGCGGCCATGATGCAGAACCTTGCGGCTTGTCTACCTCCCCCCTGCGGGGTGCCCCTGCGCCGCCCAGTTGCTCCTGCCCATGGCTCTTCCCGCCCGCACCGGGACCCTTTCGCATCTGCGCTCCCCTCCGCTATGATGGAGACCCCCGGAATGCAGAGGGTTATCAGTCAATGCTCCATCCCTATCGAGAAGTTGGGGCTCAATTCCCTATGGCGGGCTAAGGTGGCCCTTTATAATTAGCCCCCAAAGGGCGAAACTTGGCCCGGGGGACTCCGAGGGACCCGTAATCGTTGACGGGTAATCTGCAACCCTTTCCCCGGTTTCGCACCCTTTCGGGGGGAACCTGGCCCCCCCCTCCTCCGCGCCCGAAACTCTGCTTCTCTCTGTCAGGGCGACTCCCTGGGGTACTATCCTGCGTTCCGTACCCTCGCCTAGATGGGCTGGAACAATGAGGCGTTGGGGGGGCAACCGGGGGCATTAAAAATGAGCTAGCAGGGGGATCTGCCCTCCTCTCTGGCGAATGATTCGGTTTTTGGGGGCCCCCCGAATAACATACTTTTGCGAGAGAAAACAAAAGCCCGCCTCCCAAAGGGGGGTCCCCACCAGCCGGCTACCCGTTAGCTCCCGTTTTTCAAAAACCCCACCCTTCCCCCGCCAAAGGTTCTGAGGAAGAACCCATGAGGTCGAAAGGGCTCATTACTCAGGGGAACGCTTAAACGGTCAGAGGCAGCAATGTGGCGGTTCTGGCCACTTCATTGGGAACTGCCCGGTGGCCGGGGAAACCCGCCCCTAGGGCTCCGGAGGCATCCCAGGTGTCAGTGCGGGTCTCCCATTGCCCTTTCCCGGTACTCGTGAATTTTCCGGACGCCCCTTTCACCCACCCCCCTTCCTTGATCAGGTCCGTGGAAATTTTATCAGCCAGCCCCGGTCCCAATTTTCTCCCGGGACCCTTTAAAAAAACCCCAATGTTCGTCTCTCTGTCATGGTAAAATCCCTCAAGGAGCTATTGGTTTCTGCAGCGCCCTTACCTTGCAGATAGGCCTCTACCAAAGGAGACTCTGAAAACTTCTCGCTGCCTCGCCCTCTTCTAAAATCCTCGGGGGCCTTTCCCTTGGTTGCAGGAGCAACTCCGCCCTAGACGAAAACACAGCGGATTGACCGTTGGGGTCCGGGCGTGCACTCACGAGCCTTTTGGCACTCCCCCCTGCTCAGGTCTCCCTTGCAAAGTACGAAGCCCGCCGGGTTCCCCACTTATCCCGGGATTAGCGCCCTCTTTCGAAAGACAGGCCAAAAAACTTTTCCTCCGACCGGCCCTTGACACCTATTGCCCGAAACCCAGGTACTACTTCCCCGGGGCAGAGTTACCATCTTTGCCCCAAAAACCCAAAGGCGATGTGGAGTTATTCAGGAGAATCTCCCGGAAAAGGTTTATACGAAAATCTTCCCCCCGGGGGGCCCGGATTTTTCTTTGCGAAAAAAAAAGAGGGAAAATCTGGGCCCTGTATCAAAAAAATGTGGCTAAATAAAATCACCATAAAAAATCGATACCCCGCCTTTGATCTGGGAAATTTTTTATCGCCTACGTGGGGCAACTTTTTTTCCCAAAATTGGATCTATGCGTGTTTACAACCCCCATTGTACGGGGAAGGTGACGAAGGGAAAAGACGGCCTTTAAATTTCCCCGTGGGGCCCCACTTTCAATATTGTTTTGCCTTTGGGTTTCTGCAACCCCCGGGCTGTTTCCCAAAAAACTTCTCAACGAGATCTTCCCGCCCTTCTCTATCTGCGTCATTCTATCGGGACGACATTTTAATCTTCTGCCAATCTAGAGACTCACCCCCACACGTCGCCAGGTCTCAGACTTCTCCGTACCCACCCTTATGCCAAATGGGGAATGCCTGTTTGAAAACCTTGTTGCCCTTCTTAGGGTACTCGTTTCGGTTCAAGGGGCTCCAGAGGACCCCCAAGCCTTCAGTGGCCGCAGTGGCCCCGACTGTGGGGCTCCCGGGCCATCCAACGCTTTTTGGGGTTTCCCAAAATATTAAGGCAGTTTTTCCCGCAATTTTTCCCCCACTGGTGGCCCCCATGGTAGCCCCCAAAAGAAGAATGTAACCCGGCCTTCCAAGCCCAAGAAAGCCTTTAATTGTTTAAAGCACATTCGCTTCGCCCCGTCCCGTCCCCCGGGCCCCCCAAAACCCATTTATCTAGAAGTGGATGCCTCCTCAGTAGGTGCCGGCGCTGTCCTTTTCAAAAGTCTCCTCGGAAATTGGGGATTTGTTTTTTTTTTCCAAGACCTTCACCCGCCGAACGAAATTACACATGGGTGTTCAAAACACTGGCCAAAAGTTCCCCCCAAAAAATGGGACACTTGTGGAGGGAGCTCGCCACCCCATTGGACTTCACCGATCAAAAAAAAATCTTCTGTACTCCAATCTGTCAGTGATTGAATCCTCGGCAACCCCGGGGTCACTCTTCTTCCCCCCTTTTAAACTTCCCCTTCCTTTTCGGCCACCAAAAAACGCAGGGCGGACCCCTTCTAGACCCGGGAAAACAGGGGGGCCCTAGAGCGCCTCGCAGCAATTTTAATTCCCCCTAAAAGGGCCCCCCTCAGGGCGGCCCTTTTGGGGTCTTCAACTTTACCCACGGGGAAGCCCTCTCCCCCGCCTTTGCGGCCTAAAATTTTAAATGAGGACTTTCCCTCCATACAGGGGCCACCTGGGGTCCAAAAAGTTTTTAAAATTGATCTTCGCTATTATTGGTGGCCCACCTCACTCAAGATTAGAGATTTTGTCCTGGCCTGTACCCGTGTGCCCCCTAACAAAGTTCTCGTCTCAGACCCGGGTCTGCTTCTACCTCTCCGGTGCCAGAAAGACCTTGGTCTCTATTGGGGATGGTTTTTTTCTGACCTCCCGGCCTTGGGAAAAACGGCTCTGGGGAGTGGTGAAAGATTTTTTAAGATGGCTCACTTTTTTTCCCTGCCCGTGTTATTTTTCTGCACCCCGTGGCCCCCCACTTTTTCCCCCACATCTTTTGGCTACACGGGGGTCCCTTTGCATTCTCTTGAAAGGGTGGTCCCGTTTGTATCAAAAAATTTGGTGGGATCCTGTGTGTTTAGTTCAGGTTTCCCGGACTTCTTGTCTGCATACCACCCCCAAACCAACAGGGAGGTGGGGAGGGTCAAACAATTTAGGTCCTAACTGCGACATTTTGTGTCCGCCTGTCAGGATAATGGTCGACCCCCCCCTGGGCGGAAATTTTCCTAAAATTCCCTGACTCTGAGTGTGGAGCCCCCCCCTTTTTTATTTGTTTGGGCTACATCCCCCCCCGCCTCTCCCTCCAAACCTCGTGTCAGTTCCTGCCATGGACCCAAGTAGGGGACATCAAGGCATTTTGGGGCAAGTCAACGACAGGCCCTTCTACGGCTCCACTCCACCAAAGCCCCACAACGGGGACCGAACCCCCCACCCATATATAAGCGGGTGATAGGGTTGGTTATCTCCCAAGTACACCCGCTTAAGGTTCCGTTACAAGTTGGGCTTTAATATTTGGGCCCTTTTGTGGTACTTGGGCAACAAAACCCGCTGCCACAAACCCGTTGCATCCCACTTACGTGCCCAAACACTTCCAGTTTCTCCCTAAAGCCTGTGGTGTAAAATCGTTTCTCCCGTGGATCTGTCTCCCCTTTTCCCCCCGTGGCCAACTCTGATAACATCTTTGAGGTCAAGGAGGGCTGGCGGAGAAGACAGGGGGGGGGGAAGGGTTTCTTTCTTATTGAGGGGAAGGGGTTGGGCCGAAGGAGCGTTTCGTGGGAACCTGAGGCCAACCGTCTCCTGACCCTTTCTCTGGTCCCAAAAAAAGAGGGGGAGACCTAAGGGGGAGTATTCATGGGTCCGGGCACCGCTGCTCCCCGCGGACGCCCCCCTCCCGCAGGGGGTCCGGGGCAGGTGCCGCGGCTCCCTGCGACCACCCCCCTCTTCCGGGCCACTTACCAGTCCACGCTCCTGTATACGCTGAGTCTGCCCGTCCCGGCCCCCACGCGGTACCCGCCCCCCTGGGCGGCGGACGGCTGGTTTATTTAAAGGGCCAGTGCCCCGGTAATTGGTCTATTCCCGGGCGTGGTCCTTTTAAAAGGGAAATCGCCCCACACTCTCTGCCAGATTGTTGGTGTGCGTTCCGTGTATTTTAAGGGAGGTGGAGTCCTATTAATTACCTGCCCAGTGTTCCCACGTTTCCTGACCTTGCCCTGTTTCCCGCCTCCCCTGACCCTGCTGTCAATGACCACGAACCCCTTCCGCCCCATCCTAAACCCCTGCCGGGCCCCCGATATGCCTTGGATTACATTTTGTACCACCAGTACCCGGCCCCCAGCAAGCAATCACGTCAAGGGTACGCCCGGACCCTCAGCCGAAACAAGTCCATCCCCCCTTTGGCGGGCTCTGGGAATACCGGGGGCTACTTGACCCCCGCCCCCTGCGTGGCTTAACTATCATCGCTTGCGGTGGTCCGGCGAATGCACCGAACCCTTACACTGACGCATGACACATGTATGTTATGTGGTTAGTAAGGGGGGAGCATAAAGAGGCTGAGCCCACTCCAAACCCGGAGGGTGCCAGCTGACACTTGCTGCAAGTAGCCAGGATTAAAATTAGTATTTGTTGCTCTTAACCCCTTTGATGCCACTGCTAACGCAACCCGGCATCTAAATGGTGAGAAAATGCCACATTGATCTGTGGCGGCCTCCTAACAGGACCTCTGAAATGCGATTAGGGGTGTTGATTGGTTATTATGGCAGCTGCAGGCCTAATGAGAACCTCCATTGCTGCCATATTAGTACTCCTATTACACCCTGCCTAAGGAAGAATTTAATAGGACAGCCATATTACAATGCTAGTCTGCAATACTATTGCATTGCAGAATAATGCACAAGCAATCACCCCCCTGTGGTATGTCCCCACAGTAAAAAAAGTTTTAAAAAATATAAAAAAAAATTAAACATTCAAACCACCAATTTTTGTAAAATTTTCACATAAACAAACTTAAAAATTTAAAACCCAAATTTGTTTCAATGTTTGTGTCTGATGTTTTAAAAAAAATTAAATTATTTATCCCCCATGAGGAAAATTTAAAAAGAAAATTCCAATGGGTTTTTTTTTGGCACTGTTAAAAATTAATAAAAAGGGGTAAAAATTTGGAGTTAAAAAATTGGTAGCAATAAAACTAACTTCAGTCCACAAAAATGAGTTTCATTAGGCCCTGTAATGGAAAAAAAAAAAGGAATTTTTGGCGGCAAAAAATTAGTGTTTGAAAACGAAAATTTTAAAAAAAGATTTTTTAAATTTTTTTTATAAGTAAAAAATTAGTATCACCAAAATTTTAATGACCTACGAAAAAGGGATGGGATTTTAAATTTTGTGTCGCAGGGTTTGACCCCCCATGAAAGCAAAACCCCCCAAAAATGTTTGCAGTAGTGTTTTAAATTTCCCCTTTCCCCAATTTGTTAAAAAAATTTTTTTTGTTGGTTTTCCTCCCTAAAAAAAAGCTAGAAAAAAAAAATTTGGGTTCTGCACATCCAAAAATTTTTTTGAACAAAAGGGCTGGGAGCACACTGGTGTAGCAGCAATATACATCCCACTTTCCCCAATTTACCAGCAGCACTTTTTCCCAACCCTAAAAACATGGGGAAAATTTTTAAAAAAGCATTTGCCCCAAATGCTAAATTTTTGTCAAAAAAGTTTTGGGGAGTGAAAAGTCAAATATTGTTTTCTAGCTTGTGTTTTGGAAAATTTGGGGTGTCTCTCATTGGTTTTTCGCACTCCACCCACCTTCATAGGTTTTTAAAAATAAATGCGTGTGAAGGTCTAAAAAGGCCCAAAGAGGGGGAAAAAAAACATTTGTAGGAACCCCCCTTTGCATTTGGGGAACGACAAAAAAAAAACCTCAAAAAATTTTCATTTTATCCAAAATTTGAAATAAATGTTTTTTCAAAAATTCCTATGTCCCTTTTGGGATATTTTTTTTTATTTTAAATAGTGTGCTACTGATACTGGAATGTGTATGTTTCTGCTAAAACAAGTCCTACAAAAATAAAGCGTATGGCTCTTTAAAAAGGGGGAAAAAGGAAAAAAAAAACCCGATTTAAAAAAAAATTTCCCGCTCAGGAAAGGGTTCTTTAAATTTCTATTCCTTCTCTCCCCCAAATTTTTAAAACAAGTGGATAATAGTCAAAAAAAAATTAAAGTTCAAAAACCCATAAAAAGATACCATGTTCTTGCTTCTAGATTGTAAACTGGAATTGACTCACATTCAGGTTTTTTCAGTAAAAATTTTAGAGTGTTTTTTTTTGTGGTGAAGTTGAAATATACAAAGTTCACATTGCCTGTGTTTTACCCCAAATGTAAAATTTTTTTTTTTTACCCCAATTTAAAGCCTTTTTTTACGCATAAAAAAGTTGTTGTTGCTCCCTGGAAACCATCAACAAGCAGGACAGCTAGGTTTCTTTTTATTCTCATTATGGTTTATGAAGACCGGAGGTCAGGGGTGGACTGAGTGCCTGGGGGCCCCCGGGTGGGGGATGTTTCTGGGGGACCACCGGGTTAAAGCAAATTTTCTGGCCCCAACATTTGGAGTTTTTTTTTAAACGGGCCCCCCAAACAGCTACTGTAAATTACTGTATATACCTCCTATACTCTGGATCTTGCTTTTTGCCTCCAGGTTTGCCATGCTCAGGAGCCCACCAGGGGTTTTTTTCCAATGTTCCCCGGGGGCCCAAATTCCAACCCGGAAAAAAAGATAAAAAACTAAAAGGAAATAACAAATATTCTGATGAACATAGTAATATCCAATACCTATAGAAAAGGCAGGAGAAATAGTGTGTGATACTCAGCAGCAATAATACAATATATTGTCACTGTCCGCAAGAATTGTCAATATGGAAAATAAGAAGAGACGCTAGAGAAAAGAGTCTTTTGAGCATCGTATGGTTTTATGAAATTAAAGGTTATTGATCATAGAATAGAATCAGATGTTATACAATTTGCCAATGTACTTTCTGAGTAATTTTTTTTCCCAGTCTCGAGTCTTTTCTTGCTTTCATACATAGGAACCTTCCATTTTTTAATTCCCCAAAGGGGAAAAAAATTTCCAAAGGATAAACAATTAAAATGACTCAGATGATGTAGAAAAACCATCCAGCACATACGGTACATCTTTACACAGTTTTAAAACCCTTACCCCGGGACCCATTTTTTGGCCTCTCTGACAGACCCCCTTTTTTTAAAATTTCTGTCATGTGAAACCCTATCCAGGGAAAATTAGAGTTTGTTTTCTCATGCCCATTTTTGGGTGCTTTAAGTAGTAAGAAATTTTGGTCCAAAAAATTTTGTTTATTTTTTAAAAATATAAAATTTATCGTGAAAAATGTGAAAAATTTACCATTTTTCAACTTAAAAAAATGTCTGCTGAAAAGACAGATAGTTATTCCACTCAAAATATTTTTAAAAACTACATCTACCATATGTTTGCTGAGTTTGGCACCCTTTTTTTTAAAATGTTTTTTTTTTTTTTTAAACGACTTTTAGGTGGGTTAAAAAATTTAGTAAATTTTAACTTTTTCAAAAAAATTTTGAAATTATTTTTTTTTTTGGGGACTAGTCCATTCCCTAATGTGATTTGGATTGCCCTTTGAAATTTTAGTTACCCCCTAAATACCTCATCTAAGAAATTACCCCCTTAAAGAAATTAAAAAACCGCTTTTAGGAAGTTTTTTAAACCCATTAGGGTTTAAACGGGTTTAAAGCAAAGTGGAAGGAAAAAAAAAATTTTTCCATTTTTTTTTGCAAAAATTTTTAAAATTTTTATTAACTTTTTTTGAAAGAATAGGGTTTAAATGTGATCGGGGAAATTTAAAAATTTAAAATTTTGATTTCCCTATTTTGCTGGGGGTTCAGAGATATCCGAAAGGGGCCCCCTAGGCATTTTTTTGGCTAAACCACAACCCCCCAAGATGGGTGGAGCACCAAACTGGACTCTTGAGCCTAAATTTTCTTTTCATTTTATTTAGGGGCTTTCGGGTTTTTGCGGCCCACCCAAAGGGTTTACAAAATTTTATAAATCCCCCCTAAAAGCCCCCATTTGGAAAAAACTACACCCTTACAGATCCAGGGGGTGTAGTGAGAAAATCGCCCCCAAAAGGCGTTTCAAAATTTTTTTAGCGTTCGGTTTGAAAAAAAAAAAAAAATATTTTTTTTTCCAATAATATGAAATTTTAGCAAAAATTTTTAAATTTTTTTTAAAAAAGGAACCCTTGGGAAAAAAAAAAAAACCCCCAAAATTGGGGGTTTACGCAATTTTTTCCCAAGTTGGGCCCAATACCCTACATGTGGGTGTAAACTGCTGTTTGGGCCCCCTTGGCGGGGGGTTTAAAAGGGGAAAGGGAGTGATTTTTGGGCTTTTGGCCACAGATTTTGGGTGGGGCCATGTCGCATCTGCAACCCCCCCAAAGTACAAAACAGGTAAAACCCTTTCAAAAGGTTTCCCCTTTTTGGTTTTCAACACCCCTCAGGGATTTTCCATCTAAAGGGTGTTTTTTTGCTTTGGGCACAAGGGGGTTTCCGTATTTTTTTTTAGCTTTGGGGCCCTTGGAAATGGGGGGGGGAAACGCATTCCCGCCATTTTTTTTTTGGGCTTCTTTTTTTACATTTTTTTCCCCATAGGGGTTAAATTTGGAGGGGGATAATTTTTACTTTTGGGGGTGGGTAAATTTTACAATGATATAAATTTTATTTTATTTTTTTTTTATGTTTTTTTACTTTTACAAAATTAAAAGGGAGTTTTTTAAAAATTTTGCGTTTTTTTTTTGCCCTTTTTCTGACAGCCTTAGCTTTTTTTAAATTTTTTTGGGCATATGGAGCGTTGTGGGCTTTTTTTTTTACGAGTAAAAAGGGTTTGATGTTTTTTTTTGGTTCCCTTTAAAGGGGGGGCATGGGGAAAATTTTGATCACTTTTTTTTAAAGGGTTTTTTTTGTGAGGAAATTTTGTACAAAATCCCAGCAATCCGGGAAATTTTTTTTATTTTTTTTTTTTACAGCGGCCCACTGTGCGGAAAAATTTACTGTATTTTTTTACTCAGCGGGGTTGAAAAAAAAAAACGTTTTACGGCATACCACTTTTTGTATTTTTTTTTAAGTTTTACTGTTTTACACAATAAAAACACTTTTTTGAAAAAAAAAAACCTTTTTTGCATCGCCGCATCTGGGAAGCCATAATTTTTTTTTTTTATTATTTTTAGGGAAAGCTGTTTTGGGATTTTTTTTTTTTGGGGGATGATTTGGATTTTTTAATTGGTAATTTTTTTTGGGTACAAATTTTAATGATCGCTTTTAAATCCGTTTTTTGGAAGGAAGGGTAAAAAAAATACTGCAATCCTAGAATTGTTTTTTTTTTTTAAATTTAGCTTTTCACTGTGCAGTATCCGTGACAAGTTAGTTTTACTCTTTTGGGTTGAGACATTACGTGATCCCCAAAATTTATGTAGTTTTTTTTTTTTTGAAAGCACAATTTTTTTAAAAAAAAGTTTTTTTTTGTTTTAAAACAATATTTTTTGCCTTGCTATATTTTAATAGCCAAAAACTTTTTTTTTTTCCCGTATACAGAGCTGTGTAAGGACTTTTTTTTTGCGGGTTTGGAACTGACATTTTAATTGGCATCATTTTGGGATTTTGATATATTTTTTTTTGTTTATTTTTTTTTTCCAAATTTTAAATTGTGTGGGATGAAAAAAATCGCAATTCTGTGACTTTTTTTTTTTTTGGGGGGGTTTACGGCGTTCCCCATAGGGTTTGTTAATTAAAATGACAGATTTATAGGGTGGGTCACTACCACGCGGTGATCCCAAAAAAAGGGGTTTTTTTATTTTTGATTTTTTGTTGGGGCGATTGGGGTTTGTAAAGGGGAAAAAAAGGGGGGGTTTTACGTGTTTTTTTTTTATTTTTTTTTGTTTGTGTTTTACTTTTTTACACTTTTTTTTTACTTTTTCACCCTTTTTCAAATTTTCCTAGGGGGGAATTTCATGAACGACATTTTTCGTTCATGCAATAGGGGATCAGCACACAGCTTAAAGCTGTAAAGCTGGGTCTCCATGGCAACTGTCAAATCACCTGCGAACAATGAAATTTTGGGGCCTGTGACTAACCGACAACCCCCATGCTCTCATTCAGCACCGGGCTGGCCCGGGAGGGGACCAGGGGGGCGGCGGGGGAGCACGGGCAGCGGAGCTCCCCTCCTTAAACCCCCCGCTTCTGCGAAAGTCCCCCGTCCACATGTCGGACATCGGGGGGTTAATCCCCCGGGTCCGGAAATCACTCCCCGGGGGGGGGATGCGGCAAAAGATGGGCCCGCGGGGAAAATTTCCGCTGGTTTTCCCTGCCCGATCTTGCCCCGCTCCGCCTGTGAGCGCGCCCAAAATCGCCTTTGGGCGTTTCTCTACTTTAATTTGCGGGGGAACCCCACCCGACAATTTCCGAAAAGAGTACGGCAAATGTCGGTAAGGGGGGTTTTTTATTTTTATGAAGGTTTTTTCCGGGAAATGTTGTAGGGCTTTAAAAAATGAAAAGTAATGGTGCCGCCCTATTTAGTAAAAAGGATTATTTTTGCTGGGTATTAATATATCCTTTCTTTGGGCGTGTGGGTTGGGGGTTTTGTCCATGGGTTAAGGTTGTTTGCAAAAGTTGATGAGTTTTTGGTCCAAGCAAAGACTTGTTGGAAATTTCCCCCCAGAGCCCGCCCCCGGCCTATTAGGAGTGGGGGAAAAAAAGGTTATATAAAAACGTTATCTTTGGCAGGGGGGCCCGGGCTAGGGTTTAAATTTTCAAATTTGGGGGTGAGCGATTATAATCACAAAGGGTTTAAATCGGGGACGGTTTTTAGGTTAATCGGAAAATTTTCCCCATCACCCCAATATTTTAGGGAAATCTGCGCAAAAATCTATTACTATGCGCCTTTTTTGGCGCTTTCCGTCATTTTTGGGGGGCCAACAAATCGGGTTAGAGCAAAGAGCCCCGGGTGAGCTGGGTGTTTCAACGCATGACTGGGGGTGGTAATGGTTGTCCTTGGGTGGTAAAATCAAAATGACCCCCGTTTTGCATGAACAACTTTCCCGTTCATCTCAGGTTTTTAGGGGTCTCTCATTAGACAATGGACGTGTTCTAGGGGTCCTCTCTTTTAAAACTCGCCAGCTTTAGAGCACAGTTCTCTTTAAAACATACAGAAAAAACCATGCTTTTAGCTTTTAACATTAAAAATAGGTAGATTGAGAAAATTTTAGCTCTTCGTTTGTTTTGGGCAGAGACTTTAAAAAAACATCTAGCGCTGTACAGCCGTGGAGGGGCGGGATTGGGGGTGCGGGGGGGAACAAGACAGACCCGGCAGGCGGCTTTTTTAAAGGGGTGTATTTTTGTGCAGCCCAGACTTGCTTTGAACCTGCCCTTGAAGTGGCTTTTTTTTTTCCAAATTTTTTGGGCCCGCACACCTGCAACCCGAGGGGAAATTTTTTAAAATTTCCCTTTTTTCTTTTTTGCAGCCCGATTTTGTTTTAAAGACCCACCTTGTACCCTTTATTGGATCGAAAATTTTTTAGTAACTGCAAGGTGAAATTTTATTTGGGGGCAAACCCCACCTTTTAAAATTCGTAAAAACTTTTAAATTTGGTGTTTTTTACTTTTTCGCAGCCCAGTTTTTGTTTAAAGAACCCCCCTTTGTACTTTTATTAAGGGTACAGAAATTTTTAGTACTGCAGGTTTAATTTATTGGGTGCTAAAACCCCCCTTTTTTTATCCGGGATATCTTTTAAAAAGGGGTTTTTTTCCCTTTTGGGGCGGCCCCGTTTTTTTCAAAGACCCACCTTTTATTTTTATTAGGGGGGTAAGAAATTTTTTTTAGTAAAATGCAGGGGTATTTTTTTAGGTGGGAAAAAACCCCCGTTTTTTTACCCATAAAATTTTTTAAAAAGTGTAATTTACCTGGTGCGCCCCAGTTTTTTAAAATTTCCCCCGTTGTAGCCCAATTTTTATAAAAACCCTTTTTTTAGTAATGTTCTCGTTTGTCATTGCTGCAAAAAAAAGGGAATTTCCATCCGGAACTTTTGAATTTTTTTTTGCGCTCAGTGAATCCCCGTTTTTTGGGGCAGATGGCGCCCCTTGTAAAGAAAGTTTTTTTGAAAACTATCAATTCCTAGTCCTACTGGGCAGTTGCAAATCCCGGGGGTGAAGGGGAAAACACTGTTTTATTTTGTCTTAAAGGGTTCCCCCACCCGGCCGCAAATTAAAAAGGGAAATTTGTAGAAAAAAATTCAGTTTCTAATCCTAGTTTTCTGTAGGAAAATTTGAGGGGTTTAAGAATGCGTAATTTTGCCCTCTTTTTAAAAAGAAAACTGTCAAAAACTGTTTTCCCTACCCTTTCTTAAAAAGGGGTTTTTTTTTTTTTCTGGGAAAATGGGGGCGAAATTCAGGTGGTAAGCGAGCAAAGAAGGGGGTTTTTAGGACATGGAAGGGGAGAGGGGACGAGAAAAAAGGGGCTTTCCCTTTCCCGTGCCCGGCGGGCAACACGAAGGCCCGCGGATTTTTTCCCGGTTTGGAAAGGGCCCCTCAGGGGCCCGTCATCGCTGGGTTTAGGGCCCCGTGGAAACTCATTTAAAGAACCGTCGCCCAAACTGTTCTTCAGTGGGGTTTAAAGGGAACCTGAATCCAGCAGTTTACCCCTCGTCCTCCAGTCCCCGGCCCCAAATGTCATCATCAGCATGTCACATCCGTTTCCCAAAATGAACGAAAAGGGAGACCCAAAAGTCAACTCGGGACCCAAACCCCTGTGGCCAAAAACCATTTTTGAAAACTTTTTTGATGGGCAAAATGTGGGTTTTGGGGCAAAGGGATTTTTAAAAGATCAAGAGGCCAAAAGGGGTGTTTTGGGGGCTGCTTGAAAGCCCAATCGCTGATGCCATCAGAAAGGGGGAGAATGAAGTGGGGCGCAAAAAATCCCCGGGCCCCCGGGCGGGAAGCCTTTTCAGTGCCCGTTGCTTTTAGCCCGCAGCTCCCGGGTGCAGAATGTTTAGGACAGGAAAATCACTGGTGATAATGAAAGATGACAACATTGAGGAACCAACGGGTCTTTTTTACAGAATTTTCTTGCAAGCACTTCATCACTGGCGAGGGGGGAAGATGATGGGGGTAGTGTCAGTGCGGTCCTTTCCTCAAAAAGGGGGGAAGGCGGGGCACCCCAAATCCGCGAGATTATTCCACCAGCCACGATCAGCGGAAACACCCTCCCCCGCTTATCGCAGTCGAAAAAGGGGCCCTCTCAAGCCCGGGTTTTTTTTTGAGCAAACCTTGATTCACCCAGTGATGCCCAAAAGCCCCCTTTGCCTTAAAAAGCTCGTAGAGGGGAAAAAATCTTTTGGGGTTTTTTAACCCCCACCATTTTCTAGTCACCCTGCATTTAGTTGAAATGGGGCAACACTTGGCCAAAAAAAAGGCCAACCCCCGGTGCCGAGCTTCCCAACCCCCGTCACCCCCCCTGTCCTGCCTCCTCCCCTCCCCCCCCAAATGTTCCCCAGCTGCCCATGTCCTCAGGGTTCCCTGATCAAAGGGTCAGTCTCTGTCCCGCCTCCACCGTTGCCCCAAAAACCGCCAGCCCCACCAGGGGGACCCATCCCACCCCCTTCCCCACATCATGGCCCTTATCCCGCCCCCAATTTCCAGATGCCGAGCAGGCCCTTTTTTTGTGCCAAAAAAGCCGTCCCCCCCCTGGCCAGCCCCGTGTCCCCTCTAAAATTTTAAGCGCGTTTCTGCATTTTGTGTCCGGAAAAGTCCCCTGACCCCGACAAATACCCAGTAAAAACTGCCCAAGGGCCCCATATCTCTGTTGGGCAGCTAACCCGGGTTGAGCTGGGTGGTTGTCTCTGGGGGTAACGGTGGCTCTCAGGCTCGGCGCACGCTCTTCAAAAACCGCAGGGATGGCGCAGGGTTCTTTCCCCCAAGGTCCTCTGGTGGCATCATGTGCCCAGAGAAAACCAGGCCGTGTTGAAATTAATCTGTCTTGGAGACTGTCAACACAAAGGTCAGGAGCTGTGGATGGCTCTTCGCAACTTGACCGAGCACTGGCTGGGTGACAAGAACTTTGTGCCGGCAAGGTGGTGTGCAATAATGGTCGAAATCTGCTGGCCGCCCTTAAGATCGGTAGGCTGGAGCACATCTCTTGCCTGGCACAAGCGTCATCCAGAAATTTCTAAAGCGCTACCCGGGTCTGGACTGCCTGCTGAGGAAGGCTCGAGGTCTGAGCTCCCACTTCCGCCGTTCGCACCCTGCTTCGTCCCGCCAGGTAGGACACACTTAATGGACACATATTGCAAAATGACTTGTTTTTGCAAGATCTTTAACATAGCTAGCAATCCCTGTAGTGAGACAACCCATTTAATACAATTAAAAAAAGAGAAACAAAGACGTGGTGGGATTCCATCCTATTTTAAAAATGTGTTTTCTAGAATTAAACTACTAAAAAACTCGCATGTACAAAATAGCTGGTACAAATATCCCTCTGAATTGTACAAGGGAGGTACAAGAAGACTTGACCAGATGTAAGTTATTCAGAGGACATGGAGTATGGAGTACAGAGAACAAAAAACAGAGACAATTTCCTCCAGCACGTTGAGTAAAACGAAAAAAAGAATGCCAAGAAAAAGGGCACCTGGGTGGAACAGGAGCGTCAACCACCAGCATTTCCAAGTGAAGCTCAATTGGTCCGCACTCATACGGAGGGGCAAGCGCTACCCAGGTCTTGACTGTGTACTGAGGAAGGCTGGAGGTCTACTCACATTTCCACACTATGCTTCAGCACGACTGTTTTCATTGCTGCGTCATAAGGGCATTTTTACCGTGTTGATGATGGACGCCTGCCTGGGCTCTCACTGCACCCACTGTAACTCCGGCGCTGGCAGCTGAACCTGCGTGTTAATAGATGACGGACGCCAGCCTGGGCTCTCACCGCACCCACTGTAACTCCAGCCCTGGCAGCTAAACCTGCGTGTTAATAGATGACAGACGCTAGCCTGGGCTCTCACCGCACCCACTGTAAGTCTGGCCATGGCAGCTGGACCTTCATGTTAACAGATAACTGACGGCAGCACTGGCTCTCACCGTTAGGGGCAATCAGGAGAGCTTCATATTTCTCTAAAAAAATCAGATTTTGAAAAAGGTGATTTCTGTGAGGTTAAGTAGTGTCAATAAGGGCTCCAGGGCTGGACACAAATTGCACAATTTGAGGCTTAAAATTTTATGGGGCTGGAGTCCTAGGGGGTCGCATAATCTGATCTCCAAGGGAGTCTGTCCCTAATCACTGAAGAAGGAGTTGGAGGAAAAATGATACCAATGAATTAATTGTCTGAATCACTCTCAGAAGCCAGGAGGGCAAATGTCCTTCTCAACTAAGAAGTTTTTTTGGGATGATGAGGACATTTGTTATTACTATGGTTTGTGTGAATGAAATTAACACATCTACATGTTTTAAAAAATACCTTTAAAAACTGCAGGGAGGGGTGAAATTTGTATGTTATCACACTTGAAAAAAAGCAAAGTGATAATAAATGTAAAACTATAAAATAAAACTTCCCTAAATAAATTCTGTAAACAATTGTCAGTTACCAAAAAATATACTAAATGACAGTCACTGTACAAAATAGCATAGTGCCACTTTGTGATCTGTCGATCAAACAGGTTTAATGGTCATACTGCGGTACAGGACAGGTATAGTCAATGTCCAGTTCAACTAAAAGGTGTTAAAAGACTCCTTTTTCTGGCACTTTTTAATCTGAGGGTCATGCAGGTTTGGGGGGCTCATCCCTGTGGACCAGGACAGGTATAGTCAATGTCCAGTTCAACTAAAATGGTGGTTCAAATAATACTGCCTTCGGGCACTTTTTAATTTGTGGGTCATATGAGGTTTTAAGGGTCATGGTGTGGTACAGGACAGGGATAGTGAATGGTCTGGGACTTTTTTTCTGTGACTCTTGTTGCCTAAGTGTGTTGCCTAAGATGTAGCACGTATCCATTTTACTGTTGTGGATATTAATTCCAGCTTCTCCTCCCCTGTTTGGGTGTAAGAATGAAGGTGTTGTTCCTCTCCCATAGACTTTAATGGTCATCGGCGATTATTGGATATCGGCTATCGGATATCGGCATGATAATTGACGATATCGACTATCGATCCGATGACGATAGTTGACGCAATCGCTCATCACTAGTTACAATATTAAGAGCATTAAAAGATTATCTGGCCACAAACTGGCTGTGGACCAGATGTAGGCTGGCCCTTTACAACGGGCCAGGAATTACTTACAGAAACTGCCGCCTACTAAAGTGAGAAAGACACAGAGAAAGGTACAAAACTGAGGGAGAAGTACAACCCAGTCAGAGCTAACAGAGAGGGGGAGAAGCAGACAAAAAGCAGATTTGCTACAGTCCCATTGTGTTAGAAGGACTATGGGAAGTCGTGGCTATCATGGCTGGGAGGGTCATCATGTGCTTGGTGAGATCAGTAATGGGCAGCTGGTCATGCAAGTCCAGTTGAAGCATCACTATGAAATGGGTAAGGTTCCTCTCCCCCGGGAAAATTATACTAAACATGAGGAAGGAAAGAGACGCTAAATGCACCCTAACATTGTAAGGGAATAATTGTAATTGTGTAACTTTGGAAGCTAAGTGCTTCAGAAAAGCTTGCCAAGACCTCAAGCTGTTGTCTCTCTTTTATCAGCACCGCACCTCTCCACAGCACAGCGGTAGGCCTTGTTCACCATCATCTGCTTATTTGGTGGCCATGTTTGGTGTCATGATTAAGCTACTTGAAGTTGTTACACTGCTTCATCTGACTTTCTTGTGTTTCTGACAAAGGGATGTGGTGCTTGGTGTGCAATCTGTTTGCTGGGGGTCTACTGTGCCATGAATGACATTTTGTGCTCATGGATACCAGATATGTAACTCTAGCAATAATTATTCTTACAGCAGATCTCAGTATGGAAATCCACAACTTTCCACAGTAAAATCTGTGCAAAAATGCAACCAATAATATTTAAAGGGGTTTTACCATGATAGACAATGAAGGCATATTGCTAGGATATGCCACTATTGTCTAATAAGTGTGGGTCCCACCTCTAGGAAACGGGACCCCGGAAGTTACAGAGCAGACTGGAGAGATGGTCGCACTTGCACATGGCTCTCCATTATGTTCTATGGGAGTTCTGAGCAGAGTCCAACACACTACTCACCTGTACTGGGAACCCTCATAGAACAGAATGAAGAGTAACTGTGCAAGCGCGGCTGGCTCTCCAGGCTGTGCTATGACTTTCGGGGACCTGTTCCCGAGATAGGTGCAGGTCACAGAGTTGGGACCTGCACCTATCAGACATTGATGGACTACCCCCTTTAATAGGAATCCACCACATAGAATTAATTTTTCTAATGTGGATTTTGAAATTCACAATACAGAAAACATGTCACTTATTCTATAGGTTGTGGATTAGCTCCATTCCGGAAGCACGGCAAAAACTGCTCCACAAAACATAAAATCCACAGCAGAAATCCATACAGATTTTATGCCACAAATAGGTGGCAGATTTTTCCATATGGAGTAATTTCTCAGATATATGCCTTTAACAAGTCCATAGGTGCCTATACCTTTAGCATATGCCATTATAGTGTCCTTTTGGCATACAATAGACTGGCAAGTCTCGGTGTACTTCTTTTTACAATATAGGGACACAGTCTAATGTGGTTTTCTGTGCAGAGGTACACTGTAAAAAAACCCTTTTACTTCAAAGTTGACTTTTTTACAAAGGGATCATATTAGTGATATATTCTTTTTTATGCTAATACTGCAGGTCCACCATTGGAGGTATACTGGATATTGGCAGATACTTTAACATATGCCAGTCAAAAAGAACTGAAAAATAAGAGAAAAATTGTAACATTTTATTTTTGCTAAGTATTTAATGTTCATTAAATGAAGCCTCAAAGGATCAAAAAACAAAGGCTAAAACTTTAAATGTTTTTAACAAATTAAAAATAGGCATGGGGGTGGTACCGGAAGCCGATGGAGACGGTCGTGTGCTAGAGGAGCTCCCGCGCCAGACCGCAGCAAATAGCACGCCTGGCCGAATTAAGCGCCCTAAATGGGTAAAAGAAGACCCCAGCTCCAAGAGAAAAGCCTGGGGAGGCCTCCGACACCCGCCGTGCCACGGACTTCGCTGGACACCTTCCTGCGCCGAGGCTCACCACATCCGGTGCGCACAGGCCTGGCGGCGCCATTACTGCATCCTGCACTTACCTCGCCAGAGCGGAGCTACGACCCGCCGACTGCAGAGGAGAGCGGGGAACTGCCGGCGTGACCCGTCACTAGAGCCCTGAAGGCAGCCCAGACGTGGGCTGAACGTCTCCCCGGAGCTGACACACCTCTCGGCAGCGGAACAGGTACAGGCTGCAGCGAGCTCTCCCTCCCTCTCCCCCTCAGCTGCTGGCCCGCAATAACCGTAAGGACTTTCAGCTCGCCAGCTCCTATATAGCAACATGGCTGCTAAGTCGCCATTGCAGCCCCAGGGCAGGTACTCCAACCACCAGACCACCCACAACCTCACTGGGCGCGATCTATGCAGGGCAAGATAGCCTGGACAGTGGGCCTGCACTCCTATCCCCAGCCAGAGAGACAACTCAGCCCCATCATGGCAGGGCTCCCTAGTGCGCACCTCTGCCTCTCCTGGCCCATGCAGGGCAGCTGACTCTCATGGGTCTGAGCTCACACAACAACTTCCCTCCAGGGAAGACTGGCAAGCTATGATATCTGAGATCAAGCAGGCCTGTAGAGAGGAGATCTCCAGCATTAGACAGGACATTAAACAAATTGCCTCCAGAGTTGAGATGATTGAAGAGGACCAGTGGGACAATACCGTAAAATATTTATGGCATAGCAGCTACATGCCCGCCATTTTGCTGAGGCTGGATCTCTATGGTTAATGGGCAGTGGCCCGCCTCCTGAAAGACCTCGACAAACTGGGGGGCGCAAGAAGCAATATAAGGGTCAGGGGGGTCCCTGGAGGACTCAGGGAGAGGAGAAGAATGTATGAAAATCTGATCCTGGACGCTATTTTCATCAGATTATGGAGTTGCTTCCCCCTCGGTCTTACCAGGCTTGATAGGCCCATAAAGCGCTTAGGCCCAAATCACATTCAATCCCTCCCGTAGGGGAACATTAGATTTTGCTGCGCTTCCATGACTACAAGGAGAGAAAATAGGAAATAGAGGTTGGGAAGAAAAAAGCTAGGGGAGAGATTGCGGACAGGATTAAATTTTCAGGGGTCGAACCCCATTCAAGTATTCCAGGATTTATCTTGGGCAACCCTACAAAAACGTCTGGGCATCTCCATGCTGCTTACTTGCTATTTCTTCGGGAAGAGATGTTATTATTACCTATTAGATGGCTTTTTCCCTTTTTGCAGTGAATGCGCGGCTACGAGGGGCGGCACGGCACTCTGAAGAAACACTTGCAAGATCTCATTGGCTTCTGCCATCGATGCACTTCAGATCTCTTACCCCGGAGATTGAAAAATTGGGGTAAGAATGGCTGCCCTGTGCCAACCCCTCCCGCCTCGGTGCGGCATTCTGTGTCGCGCCCTCCTCCACCCAATAGGCGCTCCCCGATGGCTCCCCCCGCCTTTTTAAATTTAGGCATAGCGCCCACGTGAACTGGGACTCATCTCAAAGGCCAGGTTTAATAAATTCTAGCCTATCAATGCTGCCTTGGCCTCTACGGCGGGCTTTTGATTTCTGGCATGCGGGGTCCAGTAGTGAGGAATTTACTCCCACTTAATGAGAGTCTTGGTTCTTTCGGGTACCACACTTCTTGGTCGTTGGGGTTTAGCCACTGCTCGCGGCCCCCTCTTGTATGCTCCTTCTCAGGAGACATGTTTTACCGCTACGGTACGGAGGGGTGGGGGAATTCTCGCATGTGGACACCTTTCCCGGGTTGGGCAGGGGGAGGGTTCCCCTGGTGATATTCTCCCTTTTGAAGTGTTTTCTTGACCTCCGGGGGCCACGCGGACAGGAGACGTCATTGCATTGGAGGGAGTTTTTTCTCCCTATTGTTGGATTCATTATATAATAAAACTCCACGGGGATTCTTTTGCCTTTGCGCGGTGCTCTTACCGAGGCCTTCTTCCGCGATTAATGATACAGAAAAAAGGCCGGTTTGGCCATAAGTAGTGAGATCGCTGCATGACTCCTGCCCCTTGCTAGGTCAACTCATCGTCCCAATCGACTACGGGCCGGCCGCTTCTTTACATTATCTTGGCAGGTCTACCCTATACGGGGATAAACCAGTACGTATGTGGCAATCCTTTACGCCCCCTTAACCACCTCACAGATTCCTTCCTCAACAGAGTGTTCTCCAAACTCTCTAAGTTACCTCCCATCTCGCTGGTAGTTAGGTGGGGATTTCAATTTGAAGTTTTTCAGGGGAATTTATGGTAGTGGCCCCTTGAAGAGGAGGCCCCCAACCAGAGCAGACAGTCAAGGGCTTTCCGTAAAGTAATCAATGCCTTTGTCTCTCTTTGAAACTATGGAAGATTGGCCACCCAGGGAACGAGAGTTCACTTTTATACTCCAACCCGCATAAAATTCGCCTTTCCCGACTGGGATTATTCTTTTTGGTATGAATTATGTTCCTTCGGATGTTGGGTGAAAGGTGCTCCCAACATTGAGCGATCAATTTATGGTAGATCAATATGGCACCCGTCATGGTTGAGATTGACTTTCAGGAATACCGTTTGGCGAAACATTGCCATTGGAGATTAATGAAGCTTTAGTCAAAACCGGTGCATAGGCAGGAAAACTGCAAAGAGCAGAATTACGTCCTACTGTTGAGGGACTAATGTGGGGCCACGGGTGTCTCCCTCTCCTCTCTTCTGGGAAGCACACTGATAGTGGTGCTTCCGTGGCCCACTGCATTGCACTGGGTTTCTAGGCTTAAGAAACACAGCTATATGTTGACGGGCATTGGATCTCCGCGCCCTCCGAAGACCTTGAGTAGAAAAAAAATGGCTCTACGCCCTAATGTGGAGACTTTGCGTCGCATTGTAGCGAGACAAGTGGCAGGCTCTCAAGGTACATATGTCCACGCCACAGTTGAAACTGTGACTTGTAGTGTATTCAAGGGGCAGCGATTCTATAAATTGTGTTGGCAACAAGGTCTCACACAATCCTGGCCAGACAGCTCTCAAAGGAAAGGACTTAAGTGGACATTCAATGCGATCCGCACTGCCGTGACAGGAAAGGGACAGTGCGGTATGATCCAAAGGCAATGGCTGACATTCTTCCTGGATTATTTTTCTAAACTATAATCCCTCCTCCGACCCTTACCGCAAAATGAACATGAATGCCCTAGAGGCAAATTAGGAGTATTTGTTATACAGGAATGCCCCCACAACCCCTCTCCCACTTGCGGCACATATCTCCCTCAATGCCCTATTCAAGCAGTAGGAAATTATAGATGTCTCAAAAACAAACTCCTTGGGGGGGAAAGGCCCCAGAATCCGGATGGTCTCCTCCCATAATTGTTCTAGTAAGGTATACTCTGACCACTTTGGTTCGAATCTGTACATATGCTCAGTTATTTAACTCCTTCCTGGAAGGGCTCTCGCTCTCCCGAAGGTCGATGGACCCTCGCCACATTACCCTCATCCACAGCGGGGAAAGATGGAAGATCAGCAGACAGTGGCGCGCTATCGTCCCTATTGCGCTCATGCAATTCAGACAGCTAAACCGAAAAATTTACACAAAAGATTTTAGGTAACCAGACTAAATTACTGTTCTTATTAATATGAGATCAGGTTGGTTGTCCAATCTAGACAGGGGAGGAGGGGACTAACTCCAAGGCGGACCATCGATCTGATTAGCAGGGTTTTTGGCCCAATCGAACAATCAACAAGTCATGATCCTCAGTTGAATGCGGAAATGGCCTTTGATAGGCTAGGCTGGCCCTGTTGTTTGGGACTGGTCCTCACTGGGCTTAAACCGGGGGCTTTTTAACCGATTAAAGGTCTTTTTACCACTTCCCTGCGGCATCCATCATAGCTACCCTTTTTGTCACCCGCGAGAGGTTTCAAATACGCGGCTACCGACAAGGGTTGCTCCCTTTATTCCTCCCCCTTCCTCTTTGCTCTATGTATAAGCCTTCGCAGCGGGGAAAAGGGGCCCAACCGAATTTAAGGGGGAATTAAAATCGGGATAAGGGTTTAAGCTCTCCTGTTTGCGGACGACTTCTCCTAAAATCTGACGCACCACCCATTTCCCATTTTCATCCTTTTTAAAAACCGTTGGGAAAAATTTCAGGTTTTAAAATAATGCCCCTAATGGAGGCCCTTCCATAAAATTTATCCCCCCCCCGGCGTTGACTCCCCAAAAAATAACTTCTCTATAATGGAAGGTATTCGCTCAAAATTTTCCCGGGAATCCAATTACAAATTTGTAGAGCCACTATACAAAAATAATTTCCCCCCCCTTTTTGGGAATAAGGGGGCCGCTTCAAAGGGAACTCTGCCCATTATTTTTGGCGAAATTTTTCTGTCAAGATGAGTTCCCCAAAATTTTGTATCTGTTGAGACCTTCAGGGCGGTTTCCCCGAAAGAATTTAATTCACTCAATCCGCTTTTGAATTTATGGGGAGGGACGTCCGGTGGGAGGGAAAGGGTTAATGGGCAGCAAACAGAAAGGGGGTTAAACAGTCCCCAACTTTTTTCTTTATATTTTGTACCACCCAAAAGTATCCGCCTGGGCGCATGAGGGCTCCCCGAAAAAGGGTAAAGGGGGGAAAAACTGTCGCTGCCCCCTACCTAAATTGCCTTTCTTTGGCCTCCCCCCCACTTCCCGAAAAGGTCATCGTGGCCCCAAAATTTACAAAAAATCTGGAAATATGCAATCAGGTACCCCTTGCTCCAAGGCCTCGCCGATGCTCCTTTTTTTGTCCCCATCCCGCGGGGAGCTTCGGTTTTTGCCGACATGGCTGGGGCATTTTTATTCAGGTTGTTGTTTTTCCCGAGGGGGGGATAGGAAAAATTTATCCCGTTCCTTCCCTTCAGCTAATTTCGACCTCCCCATGAGTTCAAGTTTCCATTATCTCCAAATCACTCTCCTTTTTATTTATGGACGATTGGTTTTCCCCCCCATCAATTCGAAAAGATGTGCCCGGCTGGAGTGCCTTGGGGCTTTTTTTGCAATTAGCAATTTCAAAACCCGTCCTGAAAACGATGGCCAAATATAGCAAAAATGGGTCTATTGGGTAGGGGATCTCCCCCTTTTCGACCCGGCAAGTGTTTTGGGGGGCGCGGCGAAGTCCTCCCCCTGTATCATCATAAGGAATTTTTTAAATTTCTGTGTTCTGGTCCACACCCGACCCTTCACAAAAAGGAACCCCGTCTCGACCAAAGCTGGCGTGGGAACAAGGC
>JAODAL010054293.1:0-24730 GCA_025379985.1 Phyllomedusa bahiana
GTAGGATGGGGCTCTGGTGGGGTGGGGGTTTCTTGGGCGATGGTGGAAAGGGTGAAGCGGGGGGTGATCCTGATAAAGACTCTTTAAGAGAAAGGGCAGCTGGGGGAACGCTTGGTGGTGGGGAGGAAGGGGGAGACAGGGGGGTGTGCCCGTGGTTGGGGGGGCCCCGGGTCGGTCCCGGGGCCTTTTTTTGGCCCCTTTTTCCCCCATTTCAAAATCATTCATTTGTGCATTGACTAGACATGTTGGTGGGGGGGTTAACCCCCTTTAAGGGGTTTTTGCCTCTATTATGCGTTTATGGCAAAGGGCGGCATATGACATGTGGGTGAATCAGAGGCTTTTCTCAAAGAAAGCCCAGGCCCTTTAGAGGTCTCCCGGACCTTTTTGGGGGGGGGCGTTTAAACGAGGAAACGAGGTTTGCGCTGACCCTGGCTGGTGGATCTTTTCAGCGGAATTTTCGACGCCCTCCCTTTTTTGGCGGGGGGCCCCTTTTTCTCATACCCCATCGTTTTTCCTCCTTTGTTTATGTGCGGCGCTCGCAAGCAAAAATTTTGCAGAAAATTTTACCAGGAGGGATTTCCCCAATGTTTTTCATCTCCCCTCCATCATCAAACCCCCCCAACCAAGGTGTGGTCCCCCCCCGGGCCTTCCCCCGCACACAAAAAGTTGCGGGGTAACCCCCAAACAAGCAGGGAAAAAGGGGCACTGCAAGGGGGGGTTGCCGGACCCCCCGGGATTTTTGCCCGGGGGGGGTTTGGCCCCGGGGGGGTTTTCCTTTTTACCCCTTTTTATGGGGGAAACAGTAAAATTTTGGGCGGGGAAAGAGCAGACTAAATTTATCCTCTTGATCCCTTTTAATTTGCCCTTCTGACCCCCAAACCGCATTTTGTCATTCAAAGAAGGGCCCCAGACAATTTGGGTTATCCACAGTGGTGGGTAAAACGAGGGTTTACAAATTTTTTCTGCTTCATGTTGGGGCGGATGCTGATGATGCTGATTTACGACCCTTTTTGGGGCCGGTTTGACTGCGAGGGGGGAGGGGAGGTTAAGACTGCTAGATGCAGGTTGCATTAACCCCCCGAAAGGGCAGATTGGGGGCGACCCTGTTCGTTACTTAGATTTTACCCGGGGGCCCCGGCCCCCCGCGATGACAGGCCTGACGGGCCTGCAAAAGACGATCCCCTGGCATGCGTTGTTGTCGCCCAGCACTGGAAGGGCACCTTCTCTGTTCTTTCCATGTTCTACCCCCTCTTTGCTCGCTTACCACCTTTCATTTTGCTCCATGTTCAGAAATATTAAAAAATTTTTAAGGTATGGGTTTGTTTTGGAAAGTTATTATTTAAAAAACTGGGAAAATCCAAACTATTCTTTAAATCCCCCTAATCTAAAAAAAAATTGTGGATTCAAAAATTTTAAATGCAGGGTGTCTATCAAAAAAAATTGGAAAGGGCCCAAAAATCAAAAAAAAACGTATCTGTTTTGTTTTGGTATAAAAAACAATATTTTTTTCACCTTTCAATTGACCTGTGGTGAAATTTTTAGAAAATTTCTGTTTTAAGATTTACGTAGATGCTTTGGGCAATGGGAACCCAAAGCTGGGTGCGCAAAAAACAAAAAAAACGTAAAAAATTATGTTTTGGTATAATAAACGATATTTTTTGCACCTTTTTAATTCACCTGTGGGGAAAATAGAAAATTTCTTTTTTTAAGATTTTTTCGTAGATGCTGCGTCAATGAAAAAATGTGGGGTGCAAAAGTAAAAAACCCCCGTTTAACCCGGGTTTTGTTTTTTATATTTAAAAACCCGTATTTTTTGCACCTTTCAATTCACCCGTGGTGAAAAATTTGAATTGTGTTTTAAGATTTTTCGTGATGCTGCGTTTAATGAACAATGCTGGGTGCACTTTTAAAATTTTTAAAACGCAATCCCTTTCACCCCCCCAAATAGAGAGTAAAAAACAGGAAATGGGACCCTTGTGATTTGATCAAAGGAGGGAAACTGTTTCGTCTGGGTTTACGTTCTTCAAAAGTCACTTTTGGAAAAAACGTCGCGACGTGGGGGCCCCCAAAAAGGAGTGCCCAAATTGCCGCCCGCAGCAGCAAACGGGAGAAAGGGAAGGTGGCAGAAGCCTAAAAGGGGTTCCCTTTTGGAAATCTTTTTTTCCACCTCCCATGATGTAATGCAGGGGATTTTTTCAAACAACACACGGACCAGGCTTAAAATCAAGGTGCACGATATCCCGCGTTTTCAAACACGATGGGGTTTTTGGATGTGTTCCCGGGCCCCAAACGACTTTTGGGTATTTCCCAAAAAGGATTTAAAGGCCACGCCATTGAGGTTTTTTGTCCTTTCCCAGCAGCCGGCCCTCAATTTTCTGAGCCGGACCCTTTAGCCCCAGTGGAGGGGGTCATTTTCAGACAAACAAAACCGGCTTAAAAGGGGATAAAGGGTTTTAGCCCCTTTTTGTGGAAAACGTTTGAATTTCATCAGATGAAACAGGCATGGATCTTGAGGGTGTTTTGGCCCCAATTGCCCGAAAGGCCCCCGATTAGTTGCTGGTTTTTACTTACATTCCTCTTCAAAAAGAAAAGGGTTTCCCCCTCTTGGGAAAAAAGTTTTTTTTAAAAGATAAAATTTTTCTCTGCAATTTTTATTCTCAGTTCCCAAAAGATCATTTTGTGGTTTTGGGTGTGGGGGACTGGGAATTACAGCAAGGTTTTTATTTCCAAAAAAGGGATTCCATTTACTCACTTTGTTTCCTTAAGGAATAATCCAGGGATGTAGTGAGTATATTGACCCCACAGGTGTTTCAAAAAATGTTTAGCTTTAGGCTGTGAAAACCCAAAAACTTTTTTTTTTCCAAAAACATCTAAAATTTTGGTTTTGGAAAACTACATCCCATAGTCTGTTACATAATTTCTTTTAAGTTCGGCAATACCCTACATGTGGGTGTAAACTGCTGTTTGGCTATTTGGCTTTTGGAACACAGATTTTGGTAGGTGCCATGTCACATTTGCAAAGCCTCCTAAGTACCAAAACAGATGAAATCTTCCAGAAGTCATGCCATTTTGTATTCAACACCTCTCATGGATTTTCTCAAGGGGGTATTGTCATTTTGTGCACACAGGTGTTGTCAGGGACTGGGGACCACACCAAAAAAAACAGACAAAATGAGCCCCGACACTGTTCCCCCCCCTGTCCCTGCCCTTTTGGGGGGAACCCCCTCCTTAATGGGCTGCCCCAACCAGAAGACTAATGACTGCACTAAGCCAAGTGAAACACAGACAGGGACGAACAAACACAGAACAACTAAACGTAGTCGGGCAGTCCAAGTCGGTAATGGAACGGGCAGAGAGGTACGGAAACATGAGACAAAGGGGAACCCGGAGTCCAAGCAAAAGGCCCAGAAAAGACAGAACGAGGGCAAAAAAAAAGGGGGAAAAAACGGGGAAAGGAAAAAAACCTATAGCAGGAAAAGAAAGAAGGAACAGTGACTTAAATGGGGAAAGGGGGATAAAGAAGAGCGAAGTATAGGAACAAAACCTGTAAATCCCCCAAAGAACGATTAACTCAAGGTGCTGGAAAGTTCTGGTCACGGGCGTTGCCCAAAATCAATTGAACCCAAAGGTAGGGACCATGTTACAAGGAAAAGGGAAACAAAGCAAAGCCACTTTTATGGTCGCAGCGGTGGTCGCCGGGCCCAAGGCCAGATGGCACAACTTTGACAGGTTTTCCTAGTTTTTTTTTAGCATTGGGCCTTGAAATTAGTGAGGAAAGAATGTTTCCGCCATTGTTTTTTGGGCTTAATTTTTATAGCGATATCCGCGTGGTATAAATGACCAGAAAACTTTACTATGTGGTTGGTATGATTTCAAGAAAATACATTTTATATAGGTTTTTTATTTTTTATTATTTTAAACAAAGAAATGGGTTTTAGAAAAATTGCACTTTTATGTCCATAGTTGAGAGCCTAACTTTTTTTTTTTGCTGGTACAGAGCTTTAAGACTTTTTTTTGCAAAATGAATTGACATTTTTATTTGGGATCGTTATGGGGGTTTATGTGACGCTTTTTTAAAATTTTCTTTAAGGTTTTTGTGAGGCATTTTGAACAAAACAGAGCAATCATAATTGTGTTTTTTATTTTTATTTTTTTACAGCAGTCACCTTGCAGTGTAAAATACAAGTTAGTTCTACTCTGTGGGTCGAAAGGATTATTGTGATACCCAATTTATAAAGGTTTTTATGTTGAAGCGCTTTTAGAAGTGTTTTTATTGTGTAAAACAATATTTAATGTTAGTGGTAAATGAAGCCAGCTCCTTCCTGCGTGATATGGTGCACGGGTGACTGTCAAACATGCAGTGGGAAAAACTTTAAAAAAATAGAAAAACCAGGGTGACCCACGCAATATAAAATCATGCTAAAATGTATTTCCAAAAAATAATTAAAAATCAGGAATATGACAAAAGCACATGGTCAGATGACAAGGAGTGTAACCAAGAAACCAAAGGGAAAAAAAACTTAATCTCCCTCCCCAAAATGATCTCCGGGCTGGGGGGATCTACGGGATGTCAAAATTAAAAATAAAAGCGAATAGGCAGGGATCAGCAAGCTCGTTTTAAGTTCGCACGACCCCAGGACATATCCATATCTTTAGGGATTAACCCCCCAACAACCCGGACATCCCAAAGGTCATTAAGGGGATAAACTTGCTGTTTTGGGTTTGGAATGGGCTGATAGAACAGGTGAGATGAGTAATCGGATGCGCAGAATACCTCGATGGGGGAGGTACACATGCAACTTTGTCCTTTGAATTCAGGTGCTTTAACCCTTTAAGGCATATGGACATACATGTCAGTCATCTGTGAGGGTTCCTGCAGAATGCCATATATGATGGTCATTCCCCCCCCAACTCTGACTGGGCAACCATATTTCCGGTGGGAAACCCGAAATGAATAAACCTATTAACGAACAAAAAGTAATGAATATTTTGGGCATTAAATTATGGAGTGAGCTCACTTGCTGGGCCCGCTCCATATGTGGCAGGCAGGGCTGTAGCTAAAGACCTTCGGGCGCTGGTGAAAATCTTCAGCTTGGGCCCCTCTATCCCAAGACAATGGCTGTGGACCACTTCTCTTCAACAACAGGTTCTTTACTCGGTGTGACTGATTTCTGTGGTGCAGCACAATCCGGAAAATTATTTTTCTTTAAAGGGATTGTTAAATAGAAGAAAATTCTGTTCAAATGGGGCCAGGCGACGGAAAAAAGAAAAGCAAGTTATACAGCCAAAGTGTCTGTTACCGCTTGCCTCTCACTTCAAAAAAAACGATTGTGGGATAAACAGGAAAAAATGCAACTGTGCCTTTGTTTTTTGGGTTTAGTTTTTGTTGGAGTTTATACTGAACAGTTGAATTGACAAGTTATCTGCATTCTGTGTCATTAGGTTTATAAAGACAACATTATCACCACATGTCACCACTAGTGATGTGCGATTGTGTCAACTATCGTCATTGGATCGATAGTACTATAACGGCAAGTATCATGCCGATATACGATCGTTCGATAATAGATAATCACCGTTGACCATTTAGGTCTATGGGAGAGGAAACAACAGCTTTACATCCTTAAACCCACAACAGGGGTTGGAGAAGCTGAAATTAACATCCACAACAGTAAACTGGATAAGTGCTACATCTTAGGCAAGACAATTAGGCAACATGAGTCACAGAAAAAAAGTCACACAGGACTATTCACTATCCGTGTCATGTACAACAGCATGAACGTTAAACACTGCATGATCCCACAAAATATTAAAAAGTTGCCCAGAAGGCAGTATGATTGGAACCATCATTTATACTTGAACTGGACATTTATATCCCGTTCTGGAAAGCAGCATAACCTTAAACCTGCAATTGACCCACAGCATTAAAAAGTCGCCGAAAAAGGAGTACTTTGAACCACCATTTCTAGGCTTGACTGGGAAGTTGACTTCACGTACCTGGACCAAAGAATGAGGCCCCATTCTGCCATGACCTTACAGGATTAAAAAGTGACGGAAAAAGGGAGTCTTTAAACCCAACATTTTAGTGAATGAGAAAAACGGGTCATGAACTATGCCTTCTCTGGATCTCGCAGCATGACCCTTAACCTGTCATGAACCACAGATATAAAATGGTTGCCGGAAAAAGGGAGTCTTTCAACCCCATTTTAGTTGAACAGTAACATGGAACTATACCTGGTCTTGTACAACAGCATGACCGAAAACTGCATGAACACAAGATTTCAAAGTGACGGAAGGCAGTATTATTTTGGCATGTGTCTAGACATGTTGGTGCGTTGTTAAACACTTTAGATTCTTCCCTCTACTGATGCCGAATGCATGAGTTGAAAATGGAAGTGGATCCTTGGCGAAAAAAGGCCCACACGGTCGTTGGGTTCCAACCACTGTCACACCCTTCTGTCATCTACTCTACTCCTCTTGCCACTTTCCGAAAGTGTTCCTCTGCTGTCCATGTCCCTCAGCGCCGCATGAGCAGGATCAGCCTCATTTCAGACTCCACCGTCGACAGGGAGTACACCAGGACCACCAGAGACACATGCCTATCCCTTCTCACTTCCACAGTTCTGACCTGCACGCGTACAGCGGACAGTCTAAAACAACAGCCTTCAGTGTACTAGGTGTCGTGGGAGATAGCAAGAAAACACTTCAAACCCTCAAACCATACCAAAGCCAAAATGCCTGAATCGTTGGCATGTGCCTCAGGCATTTGGCCTTGTGAAATGTTGCCTTACCGCTTTTGGACACAGAAAGATGGGTTCCACCACATATGACCCTTGGCCTGCCCAACGATACCAGATGCTGGTAGGCATTTCATTTTCCCGAAAAGCCGCCTGCCATGGCCTAGCCATGTGTCATCTAAAAAATTGACAGCGCGTTGTCTGCATCTGTGTCGGCAAAGTCCATCTGACCACAGATAACATGGAGTATTAGTAAGCACGCAAAGGGCCTGCTATATCTTTGTGAAACTCACTGGGTGAGATGGGTGGATGTTTCTGTTGGTCGACGGTGTGGCTCTCAGGCTGGGAGCACGCTCTTCAAAAATACCGAGGAATGGTACATAGTTCTTTTCACCCAGGTTATACAGGTAGCATCACTTGCCCAGAGGAAACCAGGCTGGTGTTAAATGACTTGTGTTTTGGAGACTCATCAACACACAGGGTCAATGAGCTTTGGAGGGCTGCTGCGCAATGAGGACAGATGCTGGTGGTAAGGTGAACAAGACACTGGTGCACAGGCAAGGTGGTGTGCGACAAACGGCGAAATGCTTCTCTGCCGCCTTAAGGAATCGGTAGGCTGGAGCACATCATTGCCTAGCACACGTCATGAAAACTCGTTGTCAGAAAACTTCTTAAGCGTTCCCAAGGGTTCGACTGCCTCGCTAAGGAAGGCTCAAGAAGGTCTGAGTTCACTCTTCCCCGTATTGCACCATGCATTCATCCTCCTACTTGCTGCAGTTTACAGCGTCAGATTGGACTCCCTGTAAGCGTCTCAGTGTTGACTGGGCAAACACGCTGGAATTCCACCCTCCACATGCTCCAGCGAGTGATAGGCAGCAGCGTAATGCCATTTATGCAGTATGAACTGGGCGCATGGCCTGAAAAGCAGTGAGTAGTGGAGGACATTGGGGGTGTTGAGCCCACGGAGAGTGGAGGCACGGAAAGGAAGCTATGCAACATCCTTTGCGCAGTTTTGAAAGAAGCCACCAAAATTGTCAGTGTGGACAATTCCATTGTGCATGCATGAGCCATTGTGGTGATCTTAGTTGCAGTGTTACGGGCAAATGCGGCATTTTGACGTTGTCTGGCTTCAGAGGTCCTGGACCTTTTCAACGGCGATAAGCGAGGAGCGCAGCCACCCCACTGATCATGGCTGGCAGAATAATCTCATCGGACTTGTGCGACCGCCCTCTCCCTTTTTGAGGCGGACTGTACTGACACTAACCCATCGTCTTCCTCCTCGTCCAGTGACGAATGCGCTCGCATAGCAAATTCTGCTAAAAAGGACCACGTTGGATACGCAATGTCATCATCATCATTAGAAGCAGACAGACGTTATTCCTCGTCCTTAAATTTTACATCATGGAGCTGGCGGGATACACATCACAACAGGCAATGAAAGGGCGTTGCCGACTGCTCGGTATTTGTGGCAATGACCGGCTTCCTTTCCTCCTCTGATGGCATCAAGATCTGGCCATCAGAGCAGAAATAAATTCATCCTCTTTGGCATCGTGATCGTTTGAACTGCCTTTGACCCAACCGCATTGTGTCATTCAATGAGGTCTTCAGAAAATAATTATCCACAGTGGTGGCTACAGGAGTTTCACACTTGGGCTGCCTTCACTTCATGTTGGACGAGATGCTGTCTATGCATGATGACATTCGTGGGCCGTTGACTGGGAGGATCGAGGAGGTAAAACTGCTGGATGGCAGGTTGCATTAACACTAAAGAAAACGATTGGCGATTTGCTGTTCGTTACTGGTTTCACAAGGCCCTGACACCAGCGAATGACAGGCCTTGATAGTCCTGCAGACCGATGATCTGATGGCTTGCGATGGTTTGTCGCCCAAGAGCACTGGAAGGAGCACTTTCTCTCGTACCTTCTAACTCCATGTCCACACCCTCTTTGTCACCTTACACATCCTGCAGTGTCGCTCCATGCTTCGAAGAGGACTAAAAAATTTTAAAAGTATGAAAGAGGTTTTTGACAGTTTCTTATTGAAAGATGGCAAATCAACAGCTATCTTAAATACACTAATTTCACAAATCAGCCAACTAGGATTAGAAACAGAACTTATTTCTTATCAATATCTGTGAAAATGCGGTCTGGTGGGCAAGGACAATAACACACAATACAGTTCTTAATTCAGTCCCTGAGCATTTACAACTTGCCCAGTAGGACTCTAGAATGATAGGTTTTCAACAATCTATCATACAAATGCATGAATAGCACCAAGATGTGATGCACTGGAGTGACAATAGAAGGTATTAAAACAGTTATATGGGGTTAAACTATGGCCAGTCTTAGCCACCTCACTTGAAACAGGCGTAATTTATATAAAATATGAATAAACACAATATGCGTTACAACTGCTGCTCTATAGCACAAAAACAGATGCACGGACTGCCAATAAGAGTATTTAAATGTTATATGGATTAATAATGGCTGCTCCGCACCACTGACTGCACTCATAATTTACTAATTAACATATGTATAAACAAAATGCGTACAACCACTGAGCTCATTTGCGGACCAATCAGACCGCACTGATCTGCAATTTAAAAACTATTAAAATGTTATAGGGATAAAGTTATGCTGGTTTCTTTGGGGAAACACTGACACGCAGTGATTGCAATAGAACTGAAAAAACCAGGGACAATTTCACTCCTCCCTATCAGAGGGTCTTCTGTCCAAAAGTGTTAAAAATACAAGCTCTTTTTCTATTGTAGGTCACGAAACACACTGACGATGCACAATATCTCACCTCTCCTTCTGCGCCTCCCCCCGCTCCTCCCCGCAACTCGCGGCTTGGAAACACACAAGTAAGTTATCATTATTAAACTTTCTCTAACTAAATAAGAAGTGAAATTCTCTAATCTAACTTTATTCTAATCTTTAGGTAGGTGGATAGTTTCTTGTATTAAGAGCGACTATCTCTCTGACTATCTTCCAGAGCATGTCAGAAAAGCTATTGGTTTCTAAATGCAGACTCGTCCTGCTGTGAAGTGTCATAGACAGACAAATGAGCTGAACAGGAAATGCAATTGCATAGATAAACCGAGATTACATGATTTTTGCAGCCAATGAGATCCATACACCACAAAGTTGTGACGTTGTACATCCTCCTCACCCCGCTATGTCCTTGGAGCTGATTGGCTGGCCGGCAAAATTACAGGAATGCTTGAAAAATGGCACGATAGTAATAGTTATCTGTAGATATTCGTCACTAAACTCAATCGCGTGATTGGAAATTCCGATAAGCTAAAAACCGTGCATGATTTCAACTTTTGTACGATTGATATCGGATCATCCCCTAGTCACCAATAATATATAGTGACTATTACCATTATAATGTTACTGAGAAAACATGTATGGCAAGACCAATATTATCATTAACAGCAATATACAAAAGAATACCACATATATCACTACCATATATTGACTAATACCGCTATATGGTTTCTGACCAAATAAATATATAAAGACCAATAATATCATCAACAACAATATAAAAGGACCAAATAATACTGCCACATCATGACCACATATCACCGCCGTAAAGAGACTGAGTAGTGCCATCATATTGCTACTGAATATAAACTATTACACTAAAACCATTATTACCACCATACAGCGACCATATAGTGGTAGAGAATAGTGTACACAGAAACTTTGCACTCATATAAGTGATTACAGTGCAGTTACATCAAGGGATTCACAGGTGATGTCTGTTGAGAATCCTCTTTCCATTTCCCTCTCCATCTAACCCAGACCATCATGATGTCTTCTCTGAAGGAAGATGTTCACTTTCCTTTTTCTTCCCCCATCTACTCGAGACCATTGTGACATCTTCTCTTGACCGCAACCCATTCCTCAAGAATTTACCACACAAACACGATAGACTCCTCACTTTTCCAGCACTTCCTACCAATTCCCACCTCTGTCAAAACTCCCCAACCATATAGACCCCAAATGGTAATAATATTCCCCTTTGGTTCCCCATAAAGTAACTGTACCTGAAACATTAAATGTGTCCCCTGACAATTAAAGGGCCCCCATTTGTACCAGCATAGGTAAAACACATTCCACATAAAGGACCCCCAAAAATTGGGAAAACCAATTTGGGACGCCCCTTTAGGAAAGATTAGCCCCAAAAAAAATTATCAATGAGTAGACAAATCCCCCTTTTTAGGTAAACCCCTTTCCCTTTATGGGGGTTCCCCTTAGTAGGTAGGTGCAGTATCTCACAAAAGTGAGTACACCCTCATTTTTTTTGTAAATTTTGTTTTGTTTTTTTTCATGGAACAACACTGAAATCAACTTTGATATAATTTTAAAGATTACGTACAACTTGTTTTACAATGTAAAGTATCAGTGCAACCTTTTTAAAAAACAGTTAAATTTGTTTTCCCCAAAAATAAACCAACCCAGCCATCAATGTTAAACTCTGCAACAAAATGAGTACACTCCTAAGTGACAACAAAAGTGAGTACACCCCTAAGGGAAAATGGAAAAATTTTCCCTAAAGTCTCAAAATTTTGTGTGGCCACCACCATTTTCTGATGGTACGCCTAATCAGAATGAAGCTCCACATCACAAGGGAAACATAATAAAAAATGAAAAAAAAATTGAAGGGGGAAAAACGTAAAACTTAACCTTTCCCCCCAATTTTTTAAAATTATAATATTCCATTATAAAACCAACATATTGGCACTCACAGTTCACAAAATACACATGAAGGGAAATCCCAGATATGTCTAAACCAAATTAAACACAGATTTCAAATCAATTTCTAACTAAACAATTTCTGGAGTTAATAGATCCCCCCAAAGCAAAAAATTGTCTTTTTCCTATAATCCCAAAGGGGAGGACTTTACTTTATCCCCAAAAATGGCGACTCCAACCGGGGAACTTTAACCTTTTTTAGAGTTCCCCCTACTTCACCCAAGCAATACATACATATATGTTCCAACATGTTTCTACATTCCAATGTATCATCAGGGGACTGGGATAGGTAATATTTCAGTGTATCTGAAAAATAGAGGTGGATAAGGGATAACTTAGTTACTTGTCAGGACTCCATACAAAAATAAATGCAAGTTCAATATGACTACAAGCACTCTGCATAAAATGCAAAACTTACCAAAAGCAGGTTAGGATAAGAAGGCAATCTCAGAGCACATGGAGTATATGGATCAGTGTGTCACTGGCAGACTATGATGTGCCGACCAATTAAGAAGTAGTACGGGCGGTCATAAACATTCCCCTGCTTATATTAGTGGCTATTTGGGAGGGTGATGTCATAATGATGCGCCTGCACATGTGATGCGAGGAGGGAAGATATCGGAGATGCAGTACATTGTGTTCCGGTGTCTCCTGTAGCCAGAAAATACAGAGTGACGCCTTCTGTAGGTGTGAGAATATTCCTCAGTCTTCAGACGGCACTTTTCACAATGTGAGGAACAGTGTTGAATGCACCAGGAATTGCCTATTATGCATGGATATACAATGGGTCTTAAAGGTAAAGGTAACCACAGGCTAAATATGTGTAATAACCAGATCATATATTAAGTCCTTACATTAAAGTTCTCAATACATTGAAAACATCACACTCTCCTTGTTACAGATTGCAGCTTTCTGGAGTAGAAACATCAGCACACAGACTTTGTGGAAAGAATATTCACTGTATACTTCACTTGAGACACACAGCAACCATTACATGCTTAACAAGTGTCCTTACAACATGGAGGATACAAGAGAGAGGAAAAAAAACAACAGATGGAAAAATAGGACTAGTAGAACAATGTGTATGAGAACACATCAACACTTAACACAGCGCCCCCAGCTGTCTGCATGACATAAGTCCTCCAACATAAGCTGAAGCTGTTGCATGTTTCAACACTGCTAACATTATAAATACCCTCCCAGTGATCTCAATGCTCAATTAATCAACCCTCTCCATACATGCTCAGCGAGGTTCAATCCAGGTATGCAGTCGTCTAGTTATGGAAATGTCCCATTCTGGTTGTTCCCAAACATTCCCATACTATATAAAATTGATATGGTTGTAATTGTACTGAACCAAATAGTAAAGTTATCAAGTAATTTATACCGGACAGCGAATGCTGTAAAAATGAAACCCATGTAACAATGGGGGCCCAATGGTAAAAAAAAACTGTGGAACACTTGTGAGACCAAAATGCACAAAATACCACTAGCAATGAAGAGGGGTATATACCCGGAAATAGCTGTCTACAGATTAACTTATCGGGCATGGCCTCAATCCTTTTTACATTGCAAGACTCTTCTGAGTTACATGTGAATTGAGGATTACTACATCCAATAGATGGTGCTGTGGAGTTCTTCAGCTCTTTCCCATATGCCTTTGTTGAATGCAAATACCTGTGAGGTGCAAAAGGCAAATTAAACCCTCACACACCAACTCTGTGGCTCTATGCAAGGAGAGTTATTACCCCTTCTAAATATGTTCAAGTAATGTGAATCATGTACGGGAATTATATAGGTACCGAAAGGTCGATGTAACTGAACCCTGTCTCTCGGGAACCCAAAAGTCTCAGAGAAGATATTACATCTGCTGCAATGACTGCACCCCTGCCCAGAAGGAGAATTTACAGATCAAAATTGGTAGAATATGACATATTTATCTTTATCCATAATAGTGTTAATTTAATGCTAATAATATATTAACCCCTTCAGGACCCGGGTTGTTTTTTTTTTGTAACACGTTCGATTTTACTTCCTCGCCTTCTGAAAGCCATAACTTTTTTATTTTTTTCACCTACATAGACACATGAGGGCTTTTATTTTGCGGGACAAGATGTACTTTCTAATGGTATTATTTACTATACTATAGAATATACTGGGAAACCACAAAAAAATTCCAAGTGGGACAAATTGTGAAAAAAAACATACTTGCGCCATGTTTCTGGGTGATTTGCTTTTAGGGCGTTCAATCTTCGGTAAATATAATGTGTTATCTGTATTCTACAGGTTGTTACGCATCCGGCAATATCAAACATGTAGGGTTTCCTTTATGTTTTGGTACCGTAAAAAAATTCCAAACATTTTCTATTTTTGACATTTGCGCTGTGGCGCCAATTTGTGCGACCAATAACTTTTTTGTACTTAACACCTACGGACGTCAGTAGGGGGCATTTTTTTGCGGGCTGAAGTGTACTTTTTATTTGCTAGTAGTTTTGGGAAAGCATGCGACTTTTTTGATCATTTTTGTTTCAATTTTTTGAGTGACCTAAAATGACCAAAAAACGCAATTTTGGCGTTTTTGGAAATTTTTTTTTTTCTACGGTGTTCAGCGACGGGATAAATGAAAGTTATATTTTTAAAAGATCAGACTTTTTCGGGCGCGACAATAACAAAAAAGTGTAATTTTTTTATTATTCTAAAGATTTTATTTTGTAAAATGGGGGAAAGGGGGGTGATTTGAACTTTTAATACTTTTTTTTTACTGTAACATTTAGTCCCCCTATGGAGCTTGACCACAGGGGGCGGGGATTGTTAATACAACTTAATGCATTGCATAGCAATGCATTAGGGTTGGGACAAAGATTGGCGGTTTCCCCCCCTTCCTGTCTGCGAACGGAAGTGGGGCAAATCGGCCCCGGGGAAGTGACGGGAGCCTTCACAAAGCTCCCCCACCACCATGTCCCCCTCGTCGGATCCGATCGGCGTTCATTCAATGCCGCGGGCATCTTTGCCGCGGTTTTCTGAAGGGGTAAAAACAAACGCCAGCGGGGGGAGCCACCCGCCGGCGCTGTTACTAGCCGGATGTTTATACATTGGCTTACTTTTAATGCCACTAAATATGTTCAAAACTTTTGTTAATTTTTTTTTGGTGCCCCTGCTTGGGCACAAAAAACCACGCCACCCTTTTCCACTAAAAACCACCCCCTTTTAAACTGAGCCCAAATGTACAGAAGTTTTTAAAAGAAATTGCCCAAAAATTTTTAATAAAGGTGGGGTAAAGTTTGGGAAAAACCATTTTTTTTTGGGAAAAAAATTTTCCCCCAAGAAAAAAAGGTGAAAACTCCCTTTTAATAAGTGTCCCCATTGTGTGATCCCAGGCCTTTTCCAGCCATAGTGGGAAATCCCTAAGTACTGTAGCTTATATTCTTACTTAGATACATTTTTATGGTATATGAAATTTATAATTGTTTTCATATATGTAAACTTACATTTTAAAACTCCAGATTAATATTGTTATTTATCTATATATCCAACTGTAGAAGGATAGACATGCTAGATAATTCTAAAAGAATACCTAGCCAAAACTAAACACCACCTTCATCTGAACCCCCACTATCTGGTAATCCTATGAATGTGAATCTGAAAAAGAAATAAAAACTTAAATTTCCCAAAATACATTTCTAACCAACAAAAAAAATAAAAAAGAAGGCCTCAAAAAGCATTTGGGCCCCTTCCCCCTTTAAAAACCCCAACAATTTCCTCAGTTTTTTTAAAAAAAAATATTTCCTTTGCCCTTTTAAAAGGGCCAACCCCATTAAAGAATTTTCCCCAGCCCCTAGTAGAATTCATCAACATCAGAATAGAAATATCTCGACCAACCCTAAAGGCAGCTTAAAGGGGTTTTCTCGCTACAAAGATCATATCTGTAATGATGGGGGAAAATTAAAAATTAAAACCCCTTTTTTTCAATTGTTTTGCAAATTTCCAAAATATTTAGTAAAAGCAGCAAATTTGGGTAATCTGGTGGGTCTAGAGCGATTTCTGCAGCAAGTGGTTGGACCATGCCCCCCCTTTTCTTTTAAATTTGGGTTTTCTGTTTTTTAATTTAGCCCGTTGGGGGAAAAGTCTTTTGGGGGGGGAAAAACCCCTTTTGCTGTGATTTGTGCCCTTTTTACTCTCTTTCCCATGAGCTTGTAAAATAAAAATGAAAATGGGGGTGCGGGCTGTCTCTGTTTTTCTCATTTTCTTTCACTGCTCCCTGAGCTAAGTAATAATAGGGTGCATGAGTCCCACTTTTTCCCCCCCCCTCCCTTGATAGCTCTATGTGAAGGATCCCGGGCAAATTTTTGAAACTCTAACTGCTACATTTCCCCTTCCCCCCAAAATAAACAGCCTTATACCAGAGAGGATGTTTTCAGCTTTGCAGACTTTTCCCCAAAGGTCAGTTCTCAAACCTCAGGCTGTAAAAACCCCCCCCAGAAGCTTTTTTTTTAAACCAAAACACCTATACAAAACCGGGAAAAGAGTAAATAAATGTGTGAAATGCAAACTGCTCCCCCTCTGTTATCAAGCAAGAGGTAGAGTAGGGAAACCGAGTGCAGTTTCACAAATTTTTTTTCATCGTTCAGGCCCGTAAAAGTAAAAAAATATTTACATCAATTTCTGTTGTTCTGGTTACAAAGAGTTGGCGGGGAAAGGGGACGCTCTCCGGCATGAGAATGAATTGCGGAGATCGCAGAGCTTTTGACAAACCTCTCCCTTTCCCCTGCTAAAACGAATGAGATTTCCCCCAGTCTTTGTCCCGGGAAGATCCGCCTATTGGTAGAAGAAATATGCCCCTGGATTTGAAGCTGCAAGAAAGAGAGAAAGCTTAAGATGCTCAGAAAGCCTAAAATGAGAATATCCCTTTAAATTGCAGGAAAGTACGCTGTTTAATGTGTCCAAATATCACATATAAAAGAAAACTTTTCACTTCCTATAAAACAAAAGAATCATTTGAGATAAAATTGATAATAAAATGTCACAGTGAATACATTGTATATATCTACTCAAATGCCCCATCACTACCAATATATTGGTTGAACAATCCAAAAGCTACATAAACAAATTAATTCTCATAGGCTCAACATTCGCAACATTCTCATGTCAACATTCTTGGCATTTTCGTGAAAAACATAACAGTGACCCATTCAAAATGAAAATTACTCCTATATATTATATACAGGTCACTGTTCCGAACAGATAAACAAAGCATTATGTAAAAAATAAATGTATTGGATATACAAAATACAATGCATATCATCTTATGTTCTAAATCAGTGTTTCTCAACTCCTGTCCTCAAGACCCACCAACAGGTCATGTTTTCAGGATATCCCACAGAATGCACTGACCATAATTAAATCACCTGTGCAGCATAATGAAATCTCCTGTGCAAAGCTAAGGAAAGCCAGAAAACATGACCTGTTGGTGGGTCCTGAGGACTGGAGTTGAGAAACACTGGTCTAAATGAAATGACCAAATTGGTCCAATAAGGTTCTTTGTGCGTTTTTTATGTGGCAATATCCATTCCTCTCATTTACAGGCTCTTTCTTTCCCATATGTACGTGTTTCTAGATTGGCACTACTCCATAATTCAACTTTTATCTCGTTATACTTACCTTTCTCCTGTATCTGTTCAGTGTGATCTTAGTATGCATGAAAGTGTCAACATCCTTGCACCTCTCCCGTCTCCACATTAGTAGTCAGAGTAGCCCCATTACAACAGTCTGCGCTTTGAAACTACAGTATAAGTCCAGTACAGAGTTCTCCCTCTTGGTCTCTCCTTAGCTATGGTATTTGCAATCCTAGCAATTCTGCCAGTGGCTCTCCTGTCACAGTCGGGTTACAGCTTCCTACGATCCCTTCTTGCTCTTCTATCCAACCATCTCATTCCCATATGATACAATTGTTAAAAAATAAAATCAAGTAACAAAGGACACTTGGATACAACACAACTCGATTCCCATACAACTCCTTACTATGCCACAGCACTGACATCTAATTGCTGATTTAAATTATGGCACTAGAATTCCTGTTTACATCTTACTAGTTTTCTATCAAAGTTGGTTCTTCTATTTTTTTTAAGCTTTTTAACACTTATACACAACAGAAAATCATTTGGAGATAAATAATCATCAATTACTGTTTTATACAAATTTATGTACATCCTGTTTTATCCCGTTCACATTTGGCGGTCTTTTCCACATGTTATTTAAACCCGTCCTATCCTGTTGTTTGTCCTGAAGAAGTGCTATATGCACGCAACGCGTAACTTCTTGTAATGAACACAGTGGGCCAAATGTATGAAAACTGTTTAGGTCTAAAAATCACTTTTTTGCCATGGATTACTATGAGCAAAAAGTGAGTTTTAGACCTAAACAGTTTTCATACATGTGGCCCAGTACAGGCAGTCCCCAACTTACACTGTTTCAACTTAGATCTGTTCTCTAGTTACAAACAGAGATTTATGGAGTGTGTTGGCACTTGTAGTTCCATGTTCACAGGAGATAGTAGCTGTGGAATGACAAGTACCAGCATGCCACAACAGCACATCTTCTTAACAGGGGCACCGACAGCAAAACAAATATAAAAAACCCTTCCCTGCACTGTCAAAAATGAAAAAACCTTTTGTGCTGGAGTTACATTTAATAAATATACCTGTTCTGACTTACATACAAATTCAACTTAAGAACAAACCTATATTCCCTATCCCATTCGTAATCTGGGGATTGCCTGTCTTTTACCTTTTTTCTATTAACATTTGAGTCTCTGCGCTAATTGGAACAATATAATAGTTGGCTTTTAGTGGATCAACTATCGGGACTTTTCCCTTTTTACATTCATTTTCCCCTGCTCCCCCTGCTTGGAAGGACCAGAACATTTGAACCAGCAGTGAGCTCCTTACTGGGTGATACCGGCATATCGCCTAAAGGAGAGTTGTGCCTCCTTCATTAGCAACGACATCAGGTGAACAGATACAGTTATATCTACCAATTGTCATTGGTTTGCCACTGTAATACGCGAGGGTGCGCTCCCGTATCGGCTTTTCATTTTCCTGTCATTTTTTTGTATAGGAGTAATATGAGGAGATAGATGAAATATAGTTACTCATGATCTCCTTTTTATCTATAGACAGTGAAAACTGCCAGAGATGTCCTGAAGATGAATGGCCGAATAAGGGAAAGAAGAGTTGTGTTGTCAGAGTTTATGAGTTTGTGTCATATGAGACTGATGTTCTTGCTTTAGTCTTCTCCATGATCTCCATATTCCTCTCTCTTATATCTGTATTTATAATTGGAATATTCTCTTTATTCCGGAACATTCCCATTGTCAGAGCCAATAACCGGAACCTAAGCTTCATCCTCCTGAGCTCTCTGATGTTCAGCTTACTCTGTGTGTTTCTATTCATCGGACATCCAGTGGACATAACCTGCAGGCTGAGACAAATCTGCTTTGGGGTCTTCTTCACTGTAGCTGTTTCTTCTGTCCTGGCCAAGACCATCATAGTCTGCATAGCATTCAAGGCCACCAGACCTGATAGCTCCTGGAAGAAGTGTGTCGGGGTTAAGCTTCCTTATTCAGTAGTGTTGGTCTGGTCATCTCTTCAGATTGTAAATGTTGTTATCTGGTTGTCATCTTCTCCTCCATATCAAGAGCTGAACCTGGATTATCCTGGGAAGATCATCATCCAGTGTAATGAAGGCTCTGTCTTGGCCTTTTACCTCATGTTGGGTTATATGGGGCTCCTGGCGGCTGTGAGCTTTGTTCTGGCTTTCATGGTGAGGACATTACCTGATATCTATAATGAAGCCAAGTACATCACCTTCAGCATGCTGGTGGTCTGCAGTGTGTGGATCTGTGCCATCCCGGCCTATCTGAGCAGTACAGGGAAAAACATGGTCATTGTAGAAATATCTGCCATATTGGCTTCAGGGGGAGGAATATTGAGCTGCATGTTCTTACTGAAATGTTACAATATCCTGAGAAACCCTGAAGTGGACAGTAAAGGACACTCGTTAGCGAGATGCGTTATGTGATTTTCTCTATGTTATCGTTATATTTGTTACTGTTCAGTTTTATCAATTTGAATTTTCCTCTAATAATTAATATTTTAGGCAATAAAATATTCACTGCATGCAAATCTTTGTCGGCTGTTCCATATTTCAGTATAATATATATTGTCTCTAATGAAGAACAATTATATTCTGGTGGCCATAGCAGAAGATAATGTGTTATGGAGTTTTTTCTTTCATAGATATTTGCTTTATTAATAAATAATAAAATCTGGGACAAACATTCACAAATAGAAACTGTACAATTTTCACTTTCTTCCAGAATCTGTCTGACTGCTCTCCAATCTGTTTCCTCTGTTATCCTCTCCTATGACCTCTCCTATGTCTCCTAATTTCTGATTTGCCAGTATACATTTCTGGTGGAGGAGCAGTGAGCAGGACAAAATAAAATCCCTGCACCCATCAGTTAAAGGAGTGTTCCCACCATAGGCCTTGATAACGTTTCAATAGGTTATGGCATCAAAGTCTGATAAGTAGAGGTTCCAGATGCGGACACCCAAAAGTTATGGAGCAGAATGGAAAGTCAGTCATGCTTATGCACAACTCTCCATTCTATTCTAAGATAGTTCCAAATACAGCCGAACACACTGCTCCCCTGTATTCTGGTACAACTGGCTCTCCACTCTGCTCTATAACTTTTTAGGGACCATGACACAGATAGTTGTGTCCTAGAGACAGGAAAAGATAGGTGTACGTAACAAAAGCAAAACACTGGCAAGCAAAAATTTCTACAATTTACCCATTCTGTATCAGAAGAAGTTTTCAAACCACTGCTATTCATTCTATTCTGTCATATTCAACAAGTGGTGGCAGAAATTGTCCTCATGGCTGTATGAACCATTTAGCGATATTATGGTCCATGCCGCAGCTCATGTTATGGGAGACGGACATGACCATGTCCCTGCAGCTTTGGCACTTCCACCTGTGTAGTCTGTGTAGTCTGCTGTATACTTACCCGTCCCGGCCCCTGTCTCTGCTTCGGTGATTGTTTGTGTCTGCGGGCGGTGCCTGCCAGCACTGAGTACCGTATATACTCGAGTATAAGCCGACTTTTTCAGCACAAAAAATGTGCTGAAAAATCCCTCCTCGACTTATACTCTAGTCATTTTCGGCGCTCGGGCGCTGCGATGCCCCGGGCGCTGGCAGGGACACTTCTGCTATATGCGACTCCTCAGGAAGCACATATAACTGAAGGCCAAGTCAGCTGAAAGGGTCCGGGCACGGCTGTAGCTTGGGCGCTGTCGGAGATCTCTTCCCCTGTATGCGACTCCTCTGGGAGCGCATACAGGTGAAGAGATACCACTGCGGTGCAGAGAGCGAGCGAGCGATGCCTGCTCCGCAGTGGACTCTGGACGGGCGCAAGCAGACTCGCGGCCGTCCAGAGTGTCCGGCAGAGGCAACGTGTGTCATCACGCTGCGTGCGTGGCCTGATGACATCACCCTGTCTGTGCCCCAAGACTGAGGAGAGAGCGCGAGAGGCCAGACAGCGTGAGTGTGAGGTATGTGTTTGTAGTTGTTTTTTTTTTTTTTATAACCTGCCTATTACCTGCCTATACCTGCCTTTAGGGACATATACCTGCCTATTCCTGCTTATGGGGACATATACCTGCCTATAACCTGCCTACACCCTGCCTATAAGGACATATACCTGCCTATACCCTTCATATAAGGACATATACCTGCCTATTTCCTGCCTATACCCTTCATATAAGGACATATACCTGCCTATTACCTGCCTATACCCTACCTATAAGGACATATACCTACCTATAAGGACATGTACCTGCCTATAACCTGCCTATTCCTGCCTATGGGGACATATACCTGCCTATAACCTACCTATAAGGACATATACCTGCCTATAACCTGCGTATACCCTACCTATAAGGACATATACCTGTCCATAACCTGCTTATACCTGCCTATAACCTACCTATAAGGACATATACCTGCCTATAAGCTACCTATTCCTGCCTATAAGGACATATACCTGCCTATAACCTGCCTATGGGAGACATATACCTGCCTATAACTGCCTATGAGGGGACATATAACTGCCTATGGGGGACATTAAACTGCCTATACCTGCCTATGGAGGACATATACCTGCCTATAACTGCCTATGGTGGATATTAAACTGTCTATACATGCCTATGTAATTTTATTGGTATCCATTTTTATTTTTTAAATTTACCAGTAGCCTCCACATTTTCCACCCTAGGCTTATACTCGAGTCAGTAGGTTTTCCCAGTTTTTTGTGGCAAAAGTAGGTGCCTCGGCTTATACACGGGTAGGCTTATACTCGAGTATATACGGTACTAACCAGCCCTCGTTCCTTCTACCTAGCATTTTGTACATGCACTGGCTCCATCTAGGGTGCACACACAGCTCTGCTCTTTTATTTTAAGGGGCAGTGTTCCATTTTCCTGGCCAGTGACCTTCGAGCTTCTGGGATATAAGGGACTTCATGCACTTGCTGCAGATTCAGTTCATTATTGTCTATCAGAGCTCCTGCCCTGCTCCGGGGTTCTGTTGTTCCAGAGTTAACACCTGGGATTCCTGAAGTTAGTCTCTTATCTGCTGTTCTTGCACCTGTGTTTATTCTTGTTGTTCCTGCTGTTGCATCAGTCCAGTTATGCCTGCTGTATTCCTGCCATTGCATCAGTCCGTTAATTCCTGTTGTTCCTGCTGTTGTACTAGTCTACTGCCCTCCTGGGACCTGCAATCCTCCTACTACTATACACCTGCTGCCACTGCTTCTAATATCCGGTGTCCCTGTCCTGCATTTCGGTTGTCACTATGAGTAGCCACGTCGGGGGTAGAGACCTGGGGGTTCCCCACAACGAAGTCTGTTTCGGCCTTCAGGCAGGCTCCATTGAAGGCCGGGACCTCTTCGACTCTGCTGCTTGGTTTGGGTCTCCTCACATACCATCTTGCCCACAGTTATCACAGTGGATCCACACCTGTTACCCGATGATCAACATTAGTGTTGAGCGATTGCGTTGGCTTTGATCGTCGATAGTCGGCCGCATCGATAAGGTTTTTTCGATAGTGAGCGTCGATTATGAGCGATGACATTAAAGTCTATGGGAGCAACAAACCTTCTTTTTTAAACCCCCAAAAAAAGGGTGGAGAAGCTGAAATTAACATCCACAACAGTCAAAGGATACAGCTAATCTTAGGCAAACATTAGGGATAAAATACAGAAAAAAAGTCCCGACCCTTCATACCCTGTCTTGTCCCCAGCCTGACCTTAAAAAACCCCATCACCCCCCAAATTGAAAAATGCCCGAAGCATTGATTTGAACCCTCATCTTCTTGAAAAGGACATTGAATATCCCTGGGCCTGGGCCCCCCCCCCCCCCCCCCCCCCCCCAAAGAGCCCCAAAAATGCATGAACCCCACATTTTAAAAAAAGCCCGGGAAAAAGGATCTTTCAACCACATTTTAGTTTATGGACATTGACTATACTGTCCCGGGGGCCCCCATGAGCCCCAAACCGCATGACCCCACATTTAAAAAAGTGCCGGAAAAAAAAGGGGTCTTCAAAAACCATTTTAGTTTAATGGACATTGAAATATACCTGTCCCGGGCACGCAGACCCCGGGCTGGGAGTTTTAAATGGGTTCGGGGAAGGCCCCGGGTGGCGTCCTCTCTATTAACAGCAGGTTAAAAGCCCTGATGAGCAGCAAAAGAAAATGTGTGTAAGCAGATGCGGAAGCGGGGGGTGGGGGAAAAACTCCAGCCTTTCAGTACACAGTCAAAACCTGGGTAGCGCTTGTCCCTCCGTATGAGTGTGGACCAATTGAGCTTACTTGGGAAATACTGGGGGTTAACGCTCCTGTTACACCCGGGTGCCCTTTATCTTGGCTTTCTTTTTCTCATTTTACTCAACGTGCTGGAGGAAATGGTCTCTGTACTTTGTTCTCTGTCGTGCTCCATACTCCATGTCCTCTGAATAACCTACATTGGTCAAGTTTTCCTGTACCTCCCTTGTACAATTCAGGGGAAATTTTTTTTTAACAGCTTTTTTGTACATGCAAATTTTTTTTAGTACTTTAATTCTAGAAAACACATTTTTAAAATCGGAGGGAACCCAAACCATGTCTTTGTTTCTCTTTTTTTCCATTGTATTAAATGGGTTGTCTCAATACAGGGGATTGATAGCTATTTAAAGACTTCTTAAATACAAGTCATTTTTGAATAAGTGTCCTTTAACAGTGTCCTACCTATTCCTTTTCTGACAGCCATCACCCTTGAGCCACTCTTGACAATTGGGAAGAACAAATGTCTGTTATAAACAAAATTTTTTTTAGAATATGACCTGTAGTATAGCTTCATGTCACAGCAAAATGCCCCCAAAAATTCAAAGCATGACCCTTGAGCCACTTTGGACAATTTTGAAGAAAAAATGTCTGTTAGAAACAACATTTTTTAGAATAGGACCTGGAGTATAGCTGCATGTCACAGCAAAATGCCCCAAAAATTCAAAACATGACCCATGAGCCACTTTTGACAATTGTGAAGAACAAATGTTATTAGAAACAACATTTTTTCGAATAGGGCCTGTAGTATTGTGCCCTTTAAAGAAAAAAGCACCAAAAATTCAAAGCATGACCCTTTAGCCAATTTGGACAATAGAGAATAACAAATGTCTGTTATAAAAAACATTTTTTTTATAATAGGGAAACCCGGGAGTATTCTGCATTTCAAAGCAGCATGACCCAAAAAATGCTAAAAATGACTTCTCAGCCACTGTTAAAAATTGTGGGGGGAAAATGCCACGTAGAAGCCACCTTTTTTTGTTGCAAAGGACCATGATTATTGCTGTATCTCACAGCTACATGACCCAAAAAATTATTTAAAAATGACTTCTCAGCCACTATTAAAAATTGTGGGGAGAAATGCCACTTAGAAGCCACATTTCTGTTCCAAAGGACCATTAATTATAGCTGTATCCACAGCAACATGACCTCAAAACTATTGACAATGCGAAAAAATTCTTAAGATAAAGTGAGTAAATGGATACGGTGTTGTCATGAAACCTTGTGTTTTTACAGTCTCCCCACAGCAAAACCGCAAAAAAAAACTGTTGGGAAAAAAAAGGGAAAAAAA